>JAWPHD010007439.1:0-129023 GCA_037043455.1 Cyrtodaria siliqua | reverse complement strand
TGTATATGGAGCTATTACTTTTTTACTTGTAACCATTTTTTTTTATTTCCGCATATACAATTAGTGGTATATATGCATATTGTTCTCGTGCATTACCTTTTATGTGTGCCGCAACATGTTATCCTTTTTTTTTATTATTAGTCGGTGGCCTGGATTACCTGATAACAACTGTCATTGTCATTGCCTTTATTTTAAGAACCCTGTGCATTGTTGTTTACAGTGCGTATTAAGAACAAAATCCTTTATATAAAATATATAATACATACGTGTTGCTTGTGTGGTAGCTGTCGGCGCTTGTGTAAGTGACGGGTGCTGCAGTTGATGTTATCGGCATTTGTGTAGTGACGGGTGCTGCAGTTGAGGTTTTCGGCATTTGTGTAGTGGCAGGTGCTGCAGTGGTTGTCGTCTGCGCTGTCGTCTGCGCAAGGAGAGTCGTAAGTCCGTTCTGCGCATTTTTGGATGCTCCGTTTAAGTCTGTAGAAAAACGATATACTTAACGTGTATATGTGTACACATAGAAGTAATAATGTTTAATGTATGCTTTCCACAACGTATTATATACACAAAGATAAATACATAATTCTTATTTAACAGTATACCTGTGTATTATTTTAATACATTATGGTCTTGGATTGTAATAACACAATTATATAATACTCATACTCCACTAGTGCCGCGTTTTACACGGGTGATGAAAAGCCTGATCTTACACATGGGGGAAGAAAAAAAGTCGCTAGCTGATATAAACAATGACAGTTGCAAGACGTCAATGTGTAAATAAACATGCAAAACGTTAATAGTTGGCGACGTCACTGGGCAGGATGTAAATGATATTCCGATAGGGAAATTCCAACCTTCGGTATAACTGTTTTAATCAGAACCTCGCAAGAGCCTCGAAAGAGCCTCGGTTTCGACAAACGAATTATACTTCGTGTTGGAATTCCCGATCTTTACCGGATACCCATGAAAGA
Organism: Cyrtodaria siliqua; assembly: GCA_037043455.1. Lineage (NCBI taxonomy): Eukaryota > Metazoa > Mollusca > Bivalvia > Adapedonta > Hiatellidae > Cyrtodaria > Cyrtodaria siliqua. The sequence continues at coordinate 128,052 of JAWPHD010007439.1, read as the reverse complement.
TTCTTATAATAAGTTATGTGATAATAAGTTATGTGATAAACAGTATCACACATTCGTACCAATACATTATTAATTTATTAAACTCGCTAGCCGTCGCCTTCATGTCATTTTTAGCTAACACGTTTAGCACATTCCTTAATAATCGAGCATTTATGTAAGCTCCTGTAGTTATTATATTATATGTGTAACTGTATTATATACTATATGTTTAAATAATAGTTATATAAATGATAGTATTTTAAACGTAACTCCAGTTTAAGATTTTAAAATTTTAAAAAGTTTACCCCTCGACCAAGGAGACGTTTATTACCTCCGGTGTAAACAGTTTAAATAATGTTATATTCATTACCCTAATCTTCATAGCACTTGAACGATTAAAGTAATAGATGATATACTTTTTTGCGAATGAAAACTATTTTCCCTTTTGTTTTCATTCTTCTACTCAACATTTTTGCTGGAAAAAACAACGGAAACCAGTTTAAAAAGAAAGAAAAGAAAACTACTTGCCGTGTGTACCAATTTGTTAAAAATAACTGATACATGCTAAACCGTGACATAATTTATCATTAGTGACTTTAGATGTATGTACGAGTATGGATGAGTTCAGAAGCCCAATAGAAATACAAAACAAAACAGTCAAAGTAGTCACAGACACCAAGAAAGCCTTCTGCTTATTACATTTGAACCTTTAGATAGTGCTAACTTTTGTCAATGACTATATATTTGCAAAGTAAGATAACAAAAAATGAAACAATTACAAGTTATTTGGAAATTTATTTTAATTTTATACATTAAGTTTTCGGTACTTTTGAACGTGAAACAACAGCATTGACCAAATTTAAATCAATTTGAAAATGATATTTTGAGGGCCTGGATATAACTAATTTTCAATACCTATGCATATATGTATTTATGGTTTAAACAATACCATCGGCAATTATTTCCGAAAAAATGCATACGGTAATCGCTAAAGTTTCGACACAATGTGTAGGTAGACATTTATTAAATAACTTACCAAGTTTGCAGCCGAGCAGTCCTAGCCTCATTGCGATATTGCTGTTCCAGCCAAGCGGGTTGATTCGGATACATTTCGCCATCACGGGACACGCGAACATGTTTGTTACAGGAGTATCCTCGTCCATGTTGCCTTTGAAGAACTAGAATTAATATGGAATCAAAATTGTTACAACACGTACATAACTACAGCCAAGGGACCGCCCTGTTTATGTCTCTATCCGACGGAAGCGGTTAAGGAATGCGGCTCGAAGGAGTCCAAGTCTACCGCGTTATCACGGAGTCAAACCGATCTACATTGGATCTTAAAATATAAATCGGGGAACCTACATTTTTTTTCTTTCTATTTGTTTAACATTTAAACTTAAAGATGCTATTTTTGTCGTTTTGTTTTGAATGAGACATAATTTGTGTATAGATTCTTGCGGCGGAGGAACAAAATCCTGATTACTTACTGCGTCCGTTACATTGAAGCCTCCGAGAGTGTGCCACGTATGACAGTCCTCGCTGTAAAGCACTCGGAACTTGTTAACCCACTGTTTACAGCATCCATTCCTGCCCTGGGTGATTATTCCCCGGATAAGGGACACATCCTTCAGTTGCACCTTATTTAAATAAAGATAATATTTCGAAACATTAATTTATAATGTACCCGGACTAGATCGACCATATCTATGAGAAAAGCCATTCGACTTAGTCTCTGACACCAACAAAGAATGGTGCTGTTCTCCGATGGGAATTATCCTGTTTCCGATGGGAATTGTCCTGTTCTCCGATGGGAATTGTCCTGTTCACCGGTGGGATTGTGCTGTTCCCGATGGAATTGAGTTGTTCTCCGATGGAAACTGTTCTGTTTCACGATGGAAATATGCGTTAAAGGCAGAATATGCTTATTAACACATAAACTGAACCAGCCGAAGAAGCACTCGGAAGCATTACAACTTAGAGAATTATGCTAACAAATAAACTGAATAAAATTAATCTGTACACTTTGCCGAATAAATATGTATGTACTAATTACGCGTTATCACCTACACTCTGCACCGAAGCTAAGCACAACACAAGCAGTTTGTAGATCCGACTGGTTTATTTATAGCACAGGTATAAGTCAGCGTGCCTTTTTAACGAAGCGTACGTTTCTAATCAGTTATTTCTCTTCACGGTTGGGTACATCGGGGGGATGTTATGCAAACTTGATGGTAATATTATACACAAATAATTGACAAAAATCTCCGTTAAGGTTAACAATACATATATTCTGACTTTAAAGATGAATGGCCACCCTTTTTTGTAGTATTATCAATTAACAAATTTAACTCTTAAACATCATATGAAAATTTCTTGATAGTCCTTGAGAGAAACATATATTTAAAACCGCCACTAAGTTGTATGTAAAAAGAAGTATTATTTGCATGACGTAGATACTACTTTTACCACTGCGTGACTGCACGGGGAAATGAGGTAAGCTGCACAACTATTGCCAGATAACTGATAAATAGAGTTACCTATGGATTAATTTACGTGTTCAAAGTTTTCTACGTCATCAATTAAAATCTTATTCTCGCTTTTTATAGATATTGCAATGTGTGAATTGAAAATATCTATCGTTGTGTATTGATTTTGATTTAAATAAACATAAACATGTTCATGAAACAAAACATGGCCGGAGAACTTTAATAGGAAATTGTTCCCGATAAACGGTTCTGTGGAATTGTGTTGTTCTCCGATGGTTTTTTTTTTGTTCTTCGATGGAAATTGTGCTGTTTCACGATGAAAAGTTTTTTTTCCTATGGGAACTGTGCTGTTCTCGGATGGGATTGTGTTGTTCGCCGATGGGAATTGTGGTGTTCCCCAATATGAACGGAGCTCAAATACAACATATGTTTAATTATAATTAAAGCTAATGACATGACGCTTCGCCTGGCTTTTATTTTGAATCAACAATAGTTTTCACATACTTACGGATTGTGTGTTGACTTATATGCCGCAAATAACGATGTAAAAAGTATGCATATTTATTAAATGACGATGTTAAAACATAATGACGATGTTTTTTAATAAGCATGGATCTAGATTATTAAATGTTTTAAAATATATTTCCTATGCTCTAATATAGTACGTATTTGATTGAACGACCACCGTCTACTTCATGATACAGATGCCCCATTATAATAATGGAAGTGACGTCGTTATTCAGTGTATTCAATATCGCTCGCAGTCATCTTCAGTTTGTTTGGATCATAGACACTGTATTCAGTGCAGATATGTGGCGTACATTCGATGACGGGTTCACATTATTATATATATTGAATTTGATGCCAGAATCATGTTAACTTTAATTAAAATTGGCCGAACATTTTTGTCTCTTTTGCCATTAACATAAGATAAGCGGATGGCATAGTTACATGTATGGTATTGAAGGTAGGCGACACTTTTGTGAAGCTTGTTCTCTAAAGTTCATAATTACCTGAATCCATTGACTAAAGTCATTTTTCTCGGCAACCCAGGCGCCCATCTGTGTGACACCAGCCGCATCCTTGGTCTCCGTAGTATTCAGATGAGCCCTATCCGTTCCGTGATTGGCCGTCTTGTCGTTGGGGGCGAACACACTGGACGACGTTACCGTGTCTTGATTCGTCACTGTCTGATCATCGGTACAGATGTCTGAATAAAAACAAAAAACACGTCATAACCTATAGTACTGGCCATACAACACATACATGCATTTTTGTAAGGTCATTAATTGTTTGTGCAAATCATCGTGTGGCATTTTTTCTAACAACACGTACCATTTTGAATCAATTACTTTATCAATTCATTTTGACCATCGTAGGCATCAACACAATTGCTTGACTTGTGTCTTTCCAGTATTTTTTAAGAATATAATTTGCCATTTCCTCCAAGTTTTACCATTCTGACAGTCGTCGGGAGAGGGTTGGATTTTTTCCCGATAAGATAATTTTTCATAGACAGGCAGTATTCTTTCAAGTTAAGAAGAACGGAGGTAAGGGTCCAGTTAATATGGAACAAGAATATAACATTGCAAATATGGCTCTCTGCCACAAAGCTAAACAGTGGTGAAACACTATTCGCACTGGTCCGTCCAAGGACACCGGCGGCGATGACAACGAACCGGTTAGAGAAGCAATTCAGCAAACGAATATTTAATGGGAAACAGTATCACAATGAGGAGTTAAGCTTGTTGTATCACATACTGTTGAACGAATTGTAAAAATAAAGTTGTAATTATATAAAAAGTCCCAAACGTTTTATGTGATAATGAAAATATATGACATCAATACCTTCAATAAAACAGGAACTAATGAGCAGATATTTTTCTATTTTTAGTAACAGTGACCTTTACCTTACATAGCGTATACAGGGTTACAGGAAAGTGTGTTATGGCAATTTTCTATCGATGTACTATCACCATCTGAAGTTTCATTTAAATCCATCCAGCAGTTCCCGAGAAATGACCTAAACTGTTTTCCTTATTTTTTAGCAAAACGACCTTGACCTTATACAAGTTAACATAAAAGTTCGTCATGGCGACGAGCTAAGTATGTGCTATCATTAAGACGAGTTTCAGTAACATCTATGACGTAGATCCTCAGAAAATACCTAAACATCTTTTTCTATTTTTAGTAACACTAACATTGAAATTCGAGTAATATGAAAGTTCTTTATGGCAATGTGCTATGTATGTGCTACAATTATGTGAAGTTTCGTTCAAATCTGAGTCCACCATGTTTTCGCAGACTGGTGCGTTGCATAGCGGCAGGTGCGCTGTCATCGTGCCGGTGACATTTGACGAACCAGTGTGCTACGTAGCTCTCATTTGTCACAACGAAAGTCGTTAAACTTTCTCTCTTTTTTTGATGTGTTGATTAACTGGAACTAGGTAGATGTGCCTGAGTACAAAATACATGCGTTCTGCTGGCCTTGAATTCACCAACCATTCTTGAGAATATTCTTAGACTTAAGTCCAAATATTCCAATTTCAAACATAAATATTTCTATAAGTTTAAAGTATAAACATTCATTTCAGGCTGCTATGTATAAGTATTATAAATACTAATAAATAGCAACTTCATACGATTGTTTATCTTTGAAGGTCATGGAATATTTGTGAATGAAATCTGAGTACTTGAGTTCAAGTCTTAGTATAGTTTGAAGAATGGTTGGAGAATCTGGCCAGCTGCTGTATATGCGTCGAATGTGAAAACAATCGCCATTCCACCCCAACCCCACCCGTCCATTCCCCTCTCCCCCACCCACACCCCTGTCCACACCGTGCTCTCATAGAAATATGAATAATGTATTCAAAGGAACTTGACTGATTCGAAATAGTATCATTATGTGCAGTTTTCGCATTGAGTCTCCTTTAGGTAAAGTTAAGGTAACGTAACATACGAATTACCAGATATACTTTACTCTTAATCTGTGTCGGATACTGTCAACCAAATGTAATACCTCACAATACAAAACGTTATGTATTAAGAGTATAGTGTTTACACAAATATGTCCACGTGTTTCTTGACTTTGATCCTCGTCGACGAAATTAGTTTATTTTAATCATCATATAAAATATTCCATTATTATCGTTAAAATCTTGATAAGGTTAAAATGAACACGCCTTGCACGTGTCAAGCACTTTACCTGGCAGCCGATGCTGCTATGCTGACTAATGGCTCTCCAGGCCACCTAGTGCGTTACGGTACCCGCACCACGTTGTCAGGTATTTTGACCTTATATTAACACAGGAAAGTCGTTATTTATACAGCAAATAAACTAATTGAATGAAGTATTTAAATCAATGGGAAAAAAAGTATGTTAATTTATGTCCACTTAAAGTGGATTTGGTTTTAAGCCGCAACAACGCAAAAAAAATATCTATATGGCGCGACCATGAATTAGCATTCCAGACTAACCTTCCACTTACATAGATATACAGTAACGACAAGTGGACATAGACTTGCAGATTCATTACGTGGTCCCGCCTTAATTTTATTAAGCGATGAGAAAGCTTATATAAGTAGGATTTTATCACGGATATTTCGACAGTTAAACATGTTTAAAAACATTTTTTACTGAAAAAATGCGATAACCGGCTTAAAATTACCTATTTAATGTTTTTCGTTTATTTAATTATTTTGATTTTACAATGTGCAAACTTTTTAAGCTGAAATTCAAGTTTTATTTTATACTCCAGCCATACCCGATTTCTCTTCTTGGAAAAGGAGTTGGATGGGGTATGAAAGTTAATACTCGGACCACGTAATGGAAAGTGAACATAGACTTGCAGATTTAAAGCATTTTTCCAGCCACCATTTACGCGGTACTGCGCAACCCAAATGGAGAACAATAAACACTACGGCGCCACCCATAAACACATTTTTATTGCCTTATTGGACGAAATAAAGATTATATAACAATAATAACAAGGGTGATAATACTAAAGATTTTATTTAACGAAATGTATCATTTGGAAAAAAAAAAAAAAAATTAAATGCACACCATTTACAAAATAAATGGGATCATTTAGAGTAGATAATAAACGAGACAAACAGATAATTATATGTAAAATTCATATTGTATTTCATTGATGTAAAATACAAAATAAAGGAGCCCTGACAGTTTCTTCGAGAATACCTGATAGCATGAGAAAATAATAACAGAAACTCGAACTTGCTAGTGTCTCATATAAATAGGATGAAACCCAGGGCATTGACAAACTGTCGAATTTGTACATTTTCGAACGTTGTACTAATAATGATCAACTAAATCGAACGCCTTTTACAGATCAAGACATTCAGTAGCAACTATTGGTTAATTTTCTATGACTGCAATCCAGTCGTCTAACATTTCAGTATGTGATCTTCGACAATAATGATTTGCTTTGAAATCAGATTTTAACTTAACTTGCTCAAGATGTCGTCTCAAATTTATACTAAGATGACGCTCAACAGTCAAGGAAATAATAAGAGGTATCGAGCTAGGCCTATAAGATGGTTTTACCTTTTTTTAGGAACCGTTTGATGTACTGGAATAACTTTAGCTCTTTTGAATAGTTGTAGATATTCACGATTTTCAACATTTACGTAAATATTTCAGAAGCAGAACTTTAAAAAATCTGGCATTCAGAACGTCGGAACCATTAGATTTGATCGAACGGAGAGATTTAAGATGAATTTAAACATCCGGTACTGTACCGATGAAATATTTAAATGCAGAGAATTTTAAATTTTGCCAAAAATGAGATTTATTAGTTGAATATATTCGAGGAGTACTTCGTTTGACACTTTTTAAAATTTAAAGAGATGGCTCACATGCAGAATCATAGGAACCAAGCACATTGCAGATCCTAACATTTGTTACATATTTATTAATACGAATTTGTGGTGCAACTAACCAACTGCGCTAATTATTTATCTACCGACCAGAAGGTTCACGGCTCTAGCCCCATAGAAGGCAACATTTATCAAAGCATTTAGAAAATACTATACGACAATACTACGGAATAAATATGACTGGTTTCTATCATGCTACATGTGAGCACTCTGTTTACCAAGACAACATTTATCAAGATCAAAAGTGTTCATATTTTCTTCTTCCTTTTTTCAGTCCACGCGTTACCTTTTTCTGGTACTTGCACTTACGAGTGGTAGTCTATGTATTGAGATCAGTTTTAATTTCCGGTCAAGGTACTCTGTACAACCGCTGAACGCTTATACAGGCCCTGGTACCAATCGGATCAAAGTTGGTACCAATCGGATCAAGTTGGGTCTAGACTTATTAAGTTTTCCCGCGAAGGACGGGTCCAATATTTTACATAGGTGTGACACGTTAATGACATTTAAGATTGATATATCAATGGATGTTTAATTACAAAATAATACAATGTTCTATATGTCTATATTTGTAAATATTTATTCGAATATTATTTATTGATATTGAATTCGGAAATAAAATAGTATATTCGTCGATTAAATTTACCAGTCGAACTTTGCATCGGGTTGACACGTTGGTGTCAATATAACAACATTAATAATGTTTGGGTTTTTTCATGTACACCCAACTACCTACCAAGGAATTCCTTTTGAAAGGAAACTTTATTAATACGGAATTGAACATCTCACTAAATTAATACAATAAATCTTGTCAGCGTGAAACACAAAATTGATGTTTTAAATTTGGTTGAGGATATGTTGCCTGCTTTTTAATTTAGTATTTTGACTGTCACCTGTGATACGCAGGCTTCGTATTCTCTGCTCCCAGATAGACTCTATTTTGTTTATTTAGCCCAATATGTTCTCGTTCCTCGTTTAGGGCAAAGCGTTTGGTTAGAAACTGGGACCATACGCCGCTGGCCATGGATTGGTGTGAAAACACCTCATTGAAGGTTCCATGTTCACCGTCATATGCATACCACCTTCGAAATGGCTCAAATTTATGTACTACTGGCATTTTAAATATTGAATTCTGCTCAACTCGGGACTATAGGGCGTGAACGGTAGCAAGCCTTTTTCCTTACCATTCATGAACAGTCTCGATCAAACCGAGACTGCAATATTTTTGTATTTATCGTGTTCGACGATTTCCATCTTGCATACCTTTTTTTAATACAACAATCTTTGGAAAACGGGTTGTCAAAATACTGACATTTTTTAAAATACATTAGTTAAAATACATCATCTGAGACATCGGTTTGCAATATCCATAGTAATCCCATTGTTTGAATAGAAAGTGTTCACTTAAATAACCGTATCATTTTGTTCGTTTTCATATTTCATTGTATATATGTTTGCTTATAATTGATTTAATATCGTGTGTATATATGCTTGATGCTTGCTCAGTTTAGGTGCGGTATTCTACCATTAAGGCTAGAGACTGGTCGTTACGTTGGAGAGCCTCCTGAACAAAGACTGCAGATTTTGCAATGACACTCAAATTGAGAATGAGATTCATTTTCAGTTAAATTCTATAATGATATAAGAGAAGATGTATTTCATGAACAATTAATTGATTTGCAATTTATCATGAACGAACCTGATAAACTCATATATCTAGTTAAGAACTGTCCTAGAAAAGTTGCTAAATATTTAGTGAAAGCATTCCTCAGAAGAAGAAATGCCATGTATGGCAATTAAGTCAATATTAATTATGCTATAACATATCATGGCATTATCTCAGTAGTCTCATAGCAGAAGGATTAAGATCTGACATTCAAATTTACTGTCATTTATAATAAGTATACTTGTGTTTCATACTCTCGTATTTTATATTTAACTAAAAGTGATATGATTATGATATCCGGAGCGCAGATTTTGTAAATAATATACTTTTGTATGTATCGTTCGTATATTACGTCTATTATGAAAATTGTGTATAGGTGACTTATAGGTCCATTGGACCGGGTGTAATATCCATTTGTATATTATGTTGATACTTGTACACATGTCACTATAATAAACAATTTACTTACTTATATAACTTATTGAACTGTTGTAATATTATCGTGAATCTCCATATTTGGAGGAAATAAAGATATACTACTACTTCTAGTTATTTCCTTTGTCAATTAACATTGTTTAATATGGGTACTCATAAAAACAAAACCTTTCCACTAAATTTCAACCTGCATTAGTCTGTCAATAAATTCCAATTGATTTTTACTGGCCTTTTTATTGCTTGGCTTCTGACAGTATCGTGCAATGAATGTTTCCGAGAAAATGATTTCTTTGTTCGATGTAACTGAAGAAACCCGGACATATACACGTGCATTTCATAACAACTATGTGGAATGCACTAAATCCAGAGATGCACGTTAACAAATGTTAAATGTCGACTAGCTATACGGATCTTATCATATTTTGTCCAAAATGCCACAACTTCTAACTTTTAAAGGAATGTGTTTTGTGGTGCCTTTTCATTTACCGTGAGTATATATACTAAACCAAATTGCTAAGTAGCAACCTAAGAATATGTCAATAATATTCTCATTGTTTCGTGTATTTTGAGCTTGATTAGAGATATGGTTAAACTGCAAAATAACGAGTGTAAATCGTATGCTCTGATTGCATGAATTAATTTTAAAACTTTTAAGTCAATGTGTTTTCTTAGAAATAAGTTATAACACTTAAACAACTGGGTATATAGGATTTAATTAAGTACTTCGAATTAGTTAAGCTTTCGATGTTCCTAATTCATAAATATGCCAATTAAAATTATTTTGACATCATGTTTTACTAGCATTACCACTACAAATGCCTTTGCAAAAGAAATTTTCGAAATATTTAATGTTAACGCTGAATTACAGTTACTTGAATTTCAAACAATATTCAATGTAAAGGGAGGTAATTTAAGATTATCCATATTTCTTTTTTTTTTATAGACGGAAAATCTGCGATAAATGGGTCAATTTTTTATGTTTTTTTCTATTATTTCATAGCAATTTTAAGAATTTTATATCTTTAAGCGATCTTTGACTCATGTTATGTGTTTTATCAGTACATTTCATGTTTTCATATAAAGGGAGGGTAACTCTCAAAAGATGTAACAATTTAAACAAAAAAAAAATGGTTTACAAACTATGGGTCAAAACAAAATACTTATCATATATCTATTCTAAAATATATTTAAAATAAGAAAATTAGTTAAGATACAAAAGTTGATACTTAGCTATTTTGTTCAGTGTATTTAATACACTTGATTCGTCTTCATACAAACAAAAAAAAATGACAAATCCATTAGAGATATATTTGCTAATAAGAACCTCGAACGGCCCGTAGTATAAACGTCGAATTTCAATTGATTTACATAAACATCGTGCACGTGCATCAAACTTGAAAATAGCGTATCCGAAAATAAATCGAACAAAAGTGTTGTGGAAATGTTGGTTCAAATGAATCCATACGGATGTTCGTTACAAGAAAATGAAATATAAAAAATATATTTAAATATTTAGAAGTTCTGTTTAGTATATATAATGTTGTATATATATTTCACTATCGCTGTCAAGTGTATATGTATTTGTTGTATCCTCACGGGTCTTTTGACTCATTGGAAGTATCTGAATAAACACATTATTAACTAAACATAACATTGGTTACTAATAATTGATAACGATACATTCGACGGGTGTTTCAGAATCACAAATTCTCTTTGACTTTAAATTCATTAAAATGTGTTTAGTTTGTTTTAAACATGCAAGAATTCAATATAGAATTCTGTAATTGTATTTTTATTATTTATCAGGCGGACTGGTGTAATCTTTATTTTGCCAATTTCGCAAAACTCGTGAAATAAAGATACAGCTTATTAATAAATGCAATTAATAAAACACACTTACCAGCAGCGTAAATAGACGGCACCGCCGCTGAAATAAAACGTAAGAAAGAAAAGTTGTAATGATTCGTATATCATTTATATTTATATAAAAAAAGTAATCACATTTTTTTTAAAAAACATTTTCAATAAAACCTGCATATCAAATAGTTAGAATGACTGGCAATATGTTCCAAATGCATAAGTCGTATATAAACGATACAATGGTTAAGCTAGTTTTGATAACAGTTAACTTATTTCTCATTCAAACACGCCAAGAGTATCACTTAAGTGGACCGAATTACAAAATAAACGATGTGTGGGTCCACTTGTATTTATCCGTGTTGATATGTAGCACGTTACAATTTAGAAACAAAACTACAAGCACTCGAAACAATAAATATTTATATTGAGCTTCAGCCACTATTACCTATTAAAGCACAAATAAATGCTGCAAGTTTCATTTTAATAAAATTTAAAATTATAAACGAAACGAAATCCTATCTCATCTATAACTGTAGGTTTTATATAGAGGCAAATGCTGCTTATCCGAAAATGAAAAAGTCACTAATGCCTACGGAAGTTAGCGGACGGTCATCTAAATACGACGGATGTTTGTTTAAGAGGAGGACACCCACCCGACTTCATATCTGCGTGTCCTTAATTTGTAATTTGTTTTAATTGAAGGGGATTTAATTAGGGTGATGCGGTTACTTGAATAAAGATATGAAAATCCTGTAAATCAAATAGATATTAGGATTACTGATAGATCCGATACAGTCTTTACAGCGAGTGTTTATGGATTACAGATTGTGCGCGTTATTTAGTTACCAAAATAAACAAATGACACTTCGAGAGTCTTGCGTACAATTCTTTTGCAGCGTAATAACATGCTTTTGTGATGGGGTTACTAAAACAGCGCCCACTTGTTTACATAAACCTGCTATTTTAAAAGATATGTTTACATATATTTTCTATTTCAAACAGAGAAGTGGTAATAATCACGGAAACAAGATAATCCGAAATAATAAATTGTTCGCTTTTGAGTATTGGGTTTGGTCAGTTCAACCCATTCTTTGATTAGTCAGTGTTGATCGGGAAAACAGTAAAATGGAGAATGCACTAGTTGGCGAAATCATGGGAGAACGTACGAATTAACAAAATGAAAAATAAACAAGTTGACGAAATGAAGAATGCACAAGATGATGAAAACATTGATTTACAAAATGGAGAATGTGCGAGTTGGTCAATGAACGAACTCTCGCAAATAAATGTATAATATTGCTTTAAAAGATGTTGATAACCCAAATCGAGGGGTGCACGCGAGACTAGACTAACTTTTTATAAATAAATAACAAGATACAATGCTTTCGCGTGCAGCCCTCGAAAGAATCACAAAAATTTACCGAGCATTATTCGAAAAGCAAACGGATGTGTAAGAGAATATATATACTAAAGTTTGGAAACGACGATACGGGAGCTTACGTGGACTTTAATCATTAAGGTTGTTTTGTAAACACAATGGTCAATATTTGCTTCTGTCCACGCGACTGCCTAACTGTCTCCGCATTACGACACCTACCCAAATATGTTAATGATACATTATCGAGTTGTTCAAAGTTAGGAAACAACGCTAAACCATGACGTTTAATGGATGGAATGCAGACCAGATACTAGTAGTCTAGTGTTAGATATGCTTTATGAGAAAATTAAAAAGCAGACACATTTTAGGGGATGATAGGTTTGTTGTGGCATGTTTTAGTGTGAAAACTAGAAGACTGACTAATATAGTGTTGTAAACATCTAGCTAGGAATGTTGACTTTAAATGAAAACAACGCGTTGTTTATGGAACGCCACAAATGTATACTTTGGTAGGACATTCTAAAACACAGAGAGAATACTCTGTCAGTGTCTTTTACTGGCATGCTTAGTTAGAATACAAAGAATGGCGAGGTTCTGTTTAGAAACCGAAGAATGGCGATACTCTGCCGAGCTTTTCTGCGTTTTCGCGACCGGTCTAATACTTATGTATGTATGTATGGGGTTTTACGGCGCTGGCAACAATTGTTCAGTCATATCACAAGAGTGCCTATTCAGTGTAGCAATGAGCTCAATGCTCAAGTGCATATTGCTACGACACTGGAATACTACACCGTCGACACATGACATGATACCACACCAAGTCACGTTATACTGACATGGGCCGACCAGTATGAATGACCAGTATGAAAGACCAGTATGAATGATCAGTATGAAAGACCAGTATGAATGACCAGTATGAATGAGAGGGTGATAGTAATAATGTTCACCCTGAAGCAGACGACAATAATTTTCCCGGCGAAGGGTGTACATCACTTTACTATCACCTTTTCATTTACAAGCTAAGTATTATTAACGAATATGGTATTGTCCTCATTATTCCCCTGAAATTTACAATCACCCTGAAATGATTAGAAATAAACCCTACATACACAAAAGCTGCGCATTTAATAATTAGTTTGAAAACATTTTAATAACTAAAAACAATGAAGTTTACAGTTTGCTGACATGACATTTAAGTGCATTTGTTTTAAAAACAAAATGCCATTCCATAAAAAAAAGATAAAAAAAGAAAAAGAAAAAAGCTCCAAATCGTATGTCAAGGTCATGGATAAAATCCATAGGTCATGGATAAAACTAAGACCAAGACACAACTATGTCAAAATAGAATTTTTTGCGTTCCAAAGATTAAGCTATAAACTAGGTTTAAAGCATCTAATGAATAATTATAGTTCATGAGAAAGTGATGTAAATGTAACAATTAAAGTTATCTGCCCTTTGCTTGGAGATTGAAGGTCACATCCACATTTGCATTTTGACACGTTGTGATATATATATATATAATATATACCTAAACGCAAAAGTGGAATGTAAAAAAGTATTAACTTATCTGCCCTTTGCTTGGAGGGTCAAGTTCACTTCCGCATTTTCTTTGTCACGTTGCAATGTACCACCCAGGATACAACTATAAGCTAAGTTTGAAAGGTCTAGTGCATACAGTTTGTGAAAAAGTGACCTAAACGCAAAAGTTGAAGGTAAAAATTATTATCTGCCCTTTGCTTAGAGGGTCAAGGTCACTTCCTCAATTGCTTTGTCACGTTGCGATGTACCACCCAAGATACAACTATAAGCAAAGTTTGAAAGGTCTTGTGCATACAGTTTGTGAGAAAATGACCTAAACGCAAAACCTTAATGTTGACGCCGCCGTCGACGCCGGAAAAGCAACACCTATGTCTCTTTTTTTCTTCGGAGAGGCGAGACAAAACAGAATATACCATTCATTTTCGTTTCATATGGAAAAAAGAAGGTTTCACTTTTTGAATATGGTAACACTTATCTCCACAGTTCGTAAAATATAACAATTATTGAACTCGTTTAAAAGGCACACTTATGTAACATTCTCTGTACATACCTTGGTCGAATGTTTTGCATTCCAACGACAGAGGATCAAAGTAACCAATCAAACACCTGTTTATCTTCAATGTACGCCCTGTGCCGCAGACGATATAATCCGCCGACATTGGAGCGTTCGGATATGGATGTGAACCATCGTGACGACCAATGCAGCTAGGCATACGCTGCTGGCAAGGGGCACAACCTGGATCTAAGGGGTCGCAATGATATTGGTGGTATTCGCCTGGAAAATCCAGAACATACTAGTATAGTGCATTCTGCACAGATTCATGCGCATGTCTATCAAAATTGGTAGGTGAAAAAACATACTAGTCGATCAAAATAAACCTCTAGCCCAATAAACTTAAATGTAGCAGCAGGGCAGAGTTTGTTTGTTTAAGGAGGGTCGCCAGGCCAATTTCTCCGCACTCCCGCCCACTTCCGCTAAAGTATAATTCATAATTGGAACTGTATTCCTAGAAACATTACATAATCAAATGTATTGTAACTTACTGATAAACTAGTATACATACATGGTGTAACTGGCTCAACTCTCTGTCCACACCGTACATCTGTAAAATGTTTGCACGTATTATCTATCGTTGAGAATAACTGCGGATAAATACACTCTTGAAGCTCGTGACGAAAACCGTTGGCGTCATTTCCGCACTCATAGAATTGCGCGCAATTGGTGACGCTTGGTATGATTACATCGGGATTAGCACTGCAGTATGCGTCTATTATGTCTGAAAATGAAAAACAAATAACCACATTAAAACATGCATGTCGGGCAGAGATGATCAGCCACATGTGTCAATTGAAGACATAATGAATGGCTCAGAAAGAGATACTACCTCGCGTTTGACAATGACGAAATATGTCATTCCTCCTTATGTGCTTGCGTTATCAATCGGAACCAATCGGAACTGCCTCCTCGATTTATCACGGTAATACCTTACCAGTAAGTTCTTGACGATGCCGATTATTAAATCAAAACAGTCATTTTTTCATGATAAAAGTGTTAGGTTTACCAAATAAAAGCAAGTTTTCTTATTATTTCAATATTATGACTTTATACAAATAGTAAATACATATTCCTAAGTCGCTTACCTGCATCCGCTGGGTCTGTGCAAATGCGCCGGTAAGGATCGAGTATCTTGTCAACGATACAAATGCCGATTTCTACCAGTCGATTGTCCTCACATACAATATAGTGCCCAGTCAGTTCACGTCCTGGGTACGGATTTAGACCGTCTGGTTTGCCTATGCATGTAGGTTCACCCGGTGGGGGTGTCTGTATGATAAGTGGCTGAATAACAACAGGTGGCGGCGTCTGTACAGCTGGGTAGGTGGGTATCGGGGCACCTGGGACCAGACATCGCTGGCAATCTACGCCTATACAATCGTACAGTTCGTAGTCACCTAAATGAATAAACAGTTCAACATCAAAACACCCGATGGCACGTGATTTAAATGCACCAATGTAGTGAACACTAGTTTTGTCCTGAATAATGTGCAATGAACATAATTTATTCTTGATTATGAATTAGACCAGTCAAAAAAAAGATATATAGATATTGACCGGCTTAACTATTTATACATTATAGAAGTGGTTATAAAAGTCGGACAGGAAATGTAGCATTCACACAACCAGAGTCTATCAACCCGATCTGATCTTATTTCTGGACGCAACCAGA
Organism: Cyrtodaria siliqua; assembly: GCA_037043455.1. NCBI lineage: Eukaryota > Metazoa > Mollusca > Bivalvia > Adapedonta > Hiatellidae > Cyrtodaria > Cyrtodaria siliqua. The sequence goes on along the minus strand of JAWPHD010007439.1, from coordinate 111,582 downwards.
CTCTTAACGGGATTATACACCGCAGAGCGTGTATTCTCCAAAACATACACTCATAAACATTATCTGTAAGACAATACAGATTTAACTCGATCTGGTCTTACCCCTGAATGCTTAAAGTATATGCATCTTTATATACAATCACATACATTACAAGAATATGACTTTAGCTGAATGAAAGGCTCAATAAGGCAATCTAGACGGTATCAACCCGGTCTGGCCTCACTTCTGGACTCCACCAGACTCGTAACGGTTTTAATCCGTAGAGTGCATTAAAGTGTATTCCCCGATGTAGACCCACGCAATGCATTGAATGTATTTTAGTTTTATTAAACGCACAATAAGACTATATAGACGGCACCGACCCGCCTTGGACTTACCTGTGGTTTTAACCAGATCCTAGCCGGTATTATTCCGGAGATTGACCTTAAGGGTACTCCTTTAGATATACAATTAAGGGATCGCTTTTAGTTCGAGGTACCTTTTTATATACATAAATATTACACTACTTATTGTGTATAGATACGACACACACAGAGTGTCTAACTTTACTAACCTAAATCGCTAGCTGAGGATTTGGAGATCCGTACTACAGACATCGTATCCCTTCAGAACGATGAATGTGAAGTTGGCAGTAGCAGCAGTAGCTACTGCCAGCAATATCGGGATATCTACTTGCATGTCAGTACATACACGACCTTACAGTGTATCACGGTCGTGCACGCTACATATATGACTTATACTCTTAGTAATACACGCTATTACGAAATACATCCTAAAGAGTGTAGATACTCTATAAACTTATATACCGTAATAACTGCCGAGAATAGGTGATACCCCTATATACCAGTACCACAGCGAGTGCCATATGTGAACAAGACTGTACCTTTATATTTTGATACATTCAAAATAAGGGATTCTCCTTCACAACATACTAAGACAATAAACTTACTGTCATTGATAATAAAAATAATTTACGATTTCACTGCAACTGAAGAAGACCTGTTTAGGTCGAAAGCGCTATTGCAAATCGGGATATTGTCTTCCCCAATGAAATCATACACGACACATAATACACTCGTCTCTAACATACCTCTAGCCATTTTGCTGGTTTTTAAAAAAAAAGACAGACTTTTATGCGAATTAACGTATATAAACTCACACTACTGTATACTATATATATTCTATGTAACAGTTGACTAATTATATATAGCAATTGGTTAGACAGTTATACACAGTTTACGACCAAAATATATAATATGCAGCAAAACAGTAGCAAACGGAAAAAAACGCTGGGGATGAGAAAAAAAACCGTGGCTAGTGTACTAACTTGGCATGTCACTACCACGAGCCATTTTGAAACCGCAGCTGTGGCCGGATACCCGGAACCCCACTTTAAAACTTGTATTTGAATGACCCTGACACAACACAGTCAACCAAAGGCACGCATTAAAGACAGACAACACTTACAATGACTAATAGAAGTATGGGACAATACAGACATAAGAAGGTTCACAACAGTGGCATCTACTTGGAACGGTCAGTGGTAAAAACGCCGTTGAGACTTTAAACAAGGCTTTCTGGGTCACCAAACCTCACTCTTACTGTGCTGTCATCCCAGTTAAACGGAACAGTGCAATTAATCACCAACCGCTATAACCTCTAATAAAATAGGCAGCATTAATATACTATATAAGCTAAACACAAAGATGATCATGTATAAATGAATATATCAACAAAAATCAAGAAAATAACAAAGCAATAACTCAACGACATCTCAGAAGCCAAAACAACAAGATAATAAACCGTTAAGGGCAAGATACGGTACGATTGAAGACAAACAATAAACGTTACCATCCCTCTCGGGCGTTATGTAGACGTCATCATATGCTTCACAATCTGCCAGCCCACCGCACAATTAAAGAAGAAAGCATAGTGTCGAACTGTAAATAGATCAACGACTTAACATGCAGCGAGTTGCAAAACGACGGTGTCATTACCTGGTTTATTAAACGTTCGAACAAGTTTAATAATAGAAGTCAGGTAATGCTAGTCCTTATCGCTGAAAAGTTTTAAATTACTTTACTATTTTGAACTTAATCAGGTTTTCGGTTCATGGCGGGGATTTCTGTTTTACACTGTCTCGTTTTATTGGGATGACAATAGGGTAAGTGTGAGGTTTGGTGCACCCTTGAACCTGGTTTAAACCCCAGCGGCCTTCTTGCCAATGACCGTCCCAAGGCGTAAGCCCTATTGCCCACCTTTTTGTGTGTGTGACGTCATGCGTTTATTCCTTATTAACATTGCCATTCATGTTTGTCGTTTTGTGTGTTTTTGGGTTTACTATGTTCTGTGAAAGCTGCATTTCCTGTTCGACTTTTATACTTATTTTAATTATAACTTTTGGCAAAGGGTTTTCGAAATGTAGCCTGATGGAGTAGCTTTTTAGTTATACAAAGGTGATGAATTTTAAAGTGCTCAGCTCTACTACAAGCTCTGGATATCAATGATTAGATGCCATGCCATGAATGTGTTATACTGGATATCAATGATTAGATGCCATGTCATGAATGTGTTATACTGGATATCAATGATTAGATGCCATGCCACGAATGTGTTATACTGGATATCAATGATTAGATGCCATGCAATGAATGTGTTATACTGGATATCAATGATTAGATGCCATGCCATGAATGTGTTATACTGGATATCAATGATTAGATGCCATGACATGAATGTGTTATTAAAGGTTTTCCCGAAATCTGCCGGAGTTTCTGATGATGTTTTAGGCTCATTCAATCTTGGATAAAGTGACATGAACATACTTTACACTTGATTATGAAACACAAAACAGCATATCTGTTGATATCAAAAAACCGTACATGAGGTTTGAGGCTCTGTTCTTTGTCCACATATAACCCACGAACCACGATCCCTGCATAGGTTGGTGACGTCGTCAAACAGTTGTGGGTATGTACATTCCATCCGGTAATGTCCAAGTGGTGTGTGTTCATTATTACACGTAAAAAACTGAGCACAGTGTTCTGGATCTGCCATTAATCCATTTGGATGTAGTCTACAGAACTCTGTTAGTTTGTCTGAAGCAAATAACACAAACATCCCTTGGAAAATATATAAAACTTATTGTGTAAATAAATCAATGAGTTTAATAATATTATAATAATTATTTGTACAACGTATGCATATCAACAATGGCAACAAATAAAGGATCGGAACTGAGGCAAAATACTTATTAAGTTCCTTTCCTTAGAAGGAAATAAAATCAAATACAAATATACATACTAACATTGGAAACAATTTAATTTTGTTACGATGAATGTTACATTTTAAGTTTTTACTATTTCTATATTAAAAAAAAATCAGACTAGCTTATACTTCATCATCTGGTGTCAGGTAAAACAATTGAATACCGTCTATAGTTTACATAGTTTTACCCAAAACAGCTTATACTGATCACTATACTATCAACTTCAAGCCATATTTATCTGATCGTAGCTGAGGTTTTGTAGTGGAGCATTCATCTCGCATGCGGGAGGTCGTGGAGACGATCCCCGGCTGAGTTTCACCACAGAACTTCATAACAACGGTACTAGTAGCTACGCTGCGCTGCGTTCAGCATATACAGGGCAGAGTTATTAGGCTGGTGGACTCGGTTCCAGTATAATGTAACTGTGTGATACCATGTGTATAGGGTGTGGTATTTCAGTGGCAGCACTATACAGTTGAGAGCATTGAGCTTAGTGGTATATTCTTAAAAACGACGTTCATACATATTCGTTATCTTGGATTTATTTCCACTGGCTTGTTGATTGTTACATACCGTGACTAGATGTTCTGCAGTCCAGTGTCATATGATCAAACTGAAAACCAACATCACATTTCAAAATTCGCAATGTTCTTCCTAAATTGCAAATAACATAATCTGCAGACATTGGTGCGTTCGGAATAGGGTTCGGGCCATCTGGAAGTCCAACGCAGCTGGGAAAGCGCTCTTGACACGGGGTGCAGGTATGGTCCAACGGGTCGCAATGATTCTGACGGTAGTCGCCTGTAAGAGTAAGCGTAGCCTGCAGAAGGGTGTCAATGTAAGCAAACATATTATAAATAACGAAATGTTTTCGAAGTGCTTAGCTATTAATAGGAAATGCCTTCTTAACTCGTATTATGATAGCAAAGGGACATACCTCTGAACAAGTTAAAACTGTTCGGTTTTTGAAAATGTATATTCAAAATGAGGACATTAGAACGTCCCATATTAAATCAAAACGTTCTATTTAAAGTGTTTTAAAAGCCAAGATCCACCAGATAACGAATTCATTGCATAATAGCGGGGCAAGCCTTAAAGAATAGTTTGTTTGCTGTTCGCCGATATAGGATTACATAATTAGGTAGGTAAGTAAGGGAAGTGTCTTTTTATATCAAAATGCCTGTAAGATAGCAAACCAAAACAAATGGCTTAGACTTGCTAAAACAAATTGTTAACCGTCCGTCAGTGTTATAATCTCCTTACAGATCTTTGATATGAGATAGTTTTGTATCTCTACATATCTCTGATGTACTAAAAAATTACCATTGTCGCTTACTTCGCTTTTCACAATAAGGCATTACAATTCAGCTTGCATATATATATTTTAATAAAAAAAGCTCACTGTACCTTAATCCTGTAAAAGAAAGTAAGTTTTAATGTTTGGCTTCAATTTTATTTTGCTGTGCCCTTAACTCTTATTCTCTTGTATCTCTGTTTTTTATCAAGACACTGAGTTTTTGCTTTTTGACTGTCTAGGCTTTTTTCTTTTATATTCATATATACATGACCATCTTTGTGATATAATGCCTATTATTGCTGCCTATTGTTTGGAGGGCATAGCCTGGCGCTGATTTCTTTATTTACACCTTCCACGGTAAGGGTGAAGTTTGATGCACCCTAGAACCTGATATGACCCCCACCCTCCACCCGATGCTGTTTTTGCCACATACTGTTCCTATTTTCATACTTTGCTTCTATTTGTCGCTGTTATTGTGGTTTGTTTCGAATGCGTGTTATTGGTTGACTGTGTTTCGCGAATGCTACATTTCCTGTTTGGATTGTATACCGACTGTTTTGAGTAGAGTCCTTTTTGTGGATCGGTAGGGAAACAGCAAACCAACACCTTTTATGGTTGTTCGTCATGATTAATGTAAAATATCATGTGTAAAAAAACAATACAGACGACACTGGTAAAACGTTCGACTGTTTCAATCACACAACTACGCTGAATAATGTAACTGTAGGACCATTGTTAACATAACATGTATCATGTATGAAAGCTTCAAGTTCTGATGAAAAAAAAAGTAAATCAAGCAGAAGTAGGTCTACGTGACATACTTGTTTGATGTACTTAGTTTAAGGTTATAGATGTATACAAACAGGTCACTAACCTACTTTGAGGTGTCATTAACCACCTTTCATGGTTTCTGATATAGTTCCGACTATTTCTAAGAGCTGACCTTACCCTTTTTTGACATTGCAATTGTGATTTTAACGTCAAAATAACATGTATTTATCTGTGAAATACAAGGATCAAATATGCAAAGTTTCGTCCCGCTAGTTTTTACCGATGTGAAAACAATTAGTATTGGAAAAATAAAAGAAGAGAAAACTGTCATAACAAGCAGACGGACTCACTTTCTTGTTTCCATTGAAATCTAAAACATGTTTGTATGAGAACTTCTATATGTTAAAGACATCACACGATTACTAGCTTCTTGTAACTGTTAATTTCAACTGTTTTATATAATCTCAAATATAACTAGGCATGCATGACATTAACGTACATTCCAAAAATATTGATATAAGAAAGTTGAATATATATCAAAAAGCACCACGCGACCAGTAGCTTGATATGCGACGGAATTCCTTTGTACACCCACGACCCCAGTCCAGAAAACTTTGTCTTCGAGCAGGATAATCATCCAGAATGATGTATATGAATGACGTATATTGTTTATTATATGCAGCATATATCCTCGACCTCTTAGTTTACGACCACTTAACGGCAGTTGGCTACATATCTCAGTAATACATTATATATTTGACATAAAATAAAATAATCAAACTGCAACAAAAACTACCGCGACTTTGATTACATTTTGTTTATTTTCCATCCGATAACATTTGTAAATGGATGACCTCATCTTGTTTGTTTCCAGGGAACGACATGTGTTTCCGATCACCTTATTTATTATAGCTTTTATCCCGAGATGCAGTATTTTCATACGGGGAATTTTATGCAAATGTGTTGACCTAAATTCACACTAGCTGGCAGCGTAGTAAAAAATGAAAAATATCAACCATTTTTTAATTTAACAAGAAGAAACAAACCCGAACTCATTTTCTATGAAAAAAATATGACTAAATGTCTACCCTCATCACCGTAAAATCTATTTTTTTCAATACTGTTGAGCATTAAAATGATTGCCTTCTGCTGTTTTCAAAACATGTCCGTCTGCTTTTCAGGAATTTAGGTCACATGTGACGCAGGAAATGTACTAACATAACAATTACCAGATGTTTTTAATACAAACACCGATATTTCTTCATGGTTTATTCAGGTACCCCACCCTTGATATTACCCACTTACTACTTCTCATTTTACGAGTAAATAAAACTTGTTGATGTCTAATGAAAGGCAAAGGATTAAATCATCATTGCATCATAAAATATTGTATTTTGTGTAAGTTTGCTTTAAAATGGGATACATTTAATGACGAAAACACTGGTCACGAGATCAACTATCCAAAGGAAAATTAATCATAGCCTTAAAAAAACTTATTATTTTCAATTGTTGTCTGTTGTTGTTTAGAACTATTCATTTAGCAGACGATCATGAAATATGATGACGAAATTTGCAAAATAAACGTGCGCAGACGTAATTTCCGCCGTCGGTCGAAATCACATGGTGGTCGAAAACAGATAGAAAGACGACTATTATACTACCACATACACGGATTGACGGGTTCAACTCGTTGTCCGCACTGAACGTCAGCAAAATCTTTGCACGTGTTGTCTATTGTTGAAAATAACTGCGGATACGTGCATTCCTTGAGTTCATGACGTCGGCCCATGACGTCATATCCGCACTCATAAAACTGAGCACAGTTGGTGACGCTCGGTATGGTAACACCAGGATTGGCTTGGCAGTATGCATCGATTATTGCTGAAATTAGATCATGACGATAATTAATAACTGAACAATGAACATGATCAGTATATATGATAGTATACGCGTGTAATGATCCTAAACTGTATACTTAATCAGTATGACGTAAATGACGAATCTATGACAGCAATTGTTACTTACGGTTTGACGTATGTGAACATATATAACTTTAATATATACTACAGCCATTCTATGTAAGTCGTTGCACGAACTATGATATTATACAGTTACTAGGGAACGCTACGCAGCGTTTGACATTTTACTCGCTTAGCAGTAACGCAGAATGGCATGAAACAAAAATTACTAAACTGATTTCTGTATCATAGAGAATTTGTGAACTCGTTAGTAAACGGATAAAACAAACTACATCTCGTTTTTATTTAAGTTACCAAAATCATTATTAAATAAGAACTCATTTAAGCTTCTTTATATATTGCAAATAATTATATCACAATTTGAATGAATATGCCTTGTTGCAAAACTATTTATAGACAAAAACATAAACCTGTATAACATAAAGCGTTGTCTAGTTGAACTCAAACATAATTGCTTTACGCGTAAAGGGTATCAATATGATGCATATAACACAATTATAAATACAACTTGGTGCTGAATACAGCCAAATACCTGCATCCGCTGGGTCCGTACACATGCGTCTGAAAGGATCGAGTATCTTGTTGACAATACAAATGCCGATCTCTACGATTTGACCGTCTTCACACAAAATATAGTACCCAGTCAGTTCACGTCCTGGGTAAGGATTTAGACCGTTTGGTTTGCCTATACATGTAGGTCCACTCGGTGGACGTGTCTGTGTGACATGTGAGGAGGTAACAACTGGTGGTTGCGTAGTAACAGGTGCAGGTGTCTGAGGTGACAGTGTTGGTGGTGCGAACGTTATCACTGCTGGGTAGGTTGGTTGTGGGGAACCGGGAACCAGGCATCGCTGGCAATCTACGCCTATACAGTCGTACAACTCGTACTCGCCTGTAAAGTTCAATAAATTATACTGATGATTATACCATTTAAATGAAGGATTTATACAAAACAAAAGGATTTGATACGCCAATTGAGCGATGAATGATCTCTTAAAGTCTCGTATCGAAAGTCCGAGATTTGAACCTTGTTATATGCACCAGTGCAGCTTGAATTACTTATGTTTATGCATACACTCCAGAATAAAATAGCATAAACATACTTTATTCTTGAGTATGAGTTAGAATATATAAACCACATGATGGACACTGAACAACTCATAATTATTGTTAAAAAACAAGCGTACATGATGTTTTAGGTTTTGTTCTTTGTCCACATGTTACCCATGAACCACGATCCCTGCATAGCTTGGTGACATCATCAAACAGTTGTGGGTATGGACATTCCGTCCGATAATGTCCAAGGGGTGTGTGTTCGTTATTACAGGTGAAATACTGAGCACAGTGCCCTGGGTCGGCCATTATTCCATTTGGATGTAGTCTACAGAAGTCTGTTAATTTGTCTGAAGCAAATAAACATTCAGTACGGACAAATAAATCCAAGGAACAACATGCATGCTATATGTAGGTCTATCGTCTAGTGAAAATATATATTGTAGTGTATTGTACTTATATATAATAAGCTTAATAAGCTGAATATATTACACAAGCTTAATATGAAAATGTTCGCTAAATGCATATAAAGATGGACACAGAATAGCTTAAGTATTTATACCAACAATCAACGGCTTATTGGTTATTATATTTCTAATTGCTCGCATTTTATAAAGTTGACCTATAGGTAACATTACAACCAATTTTTAAATGAATGTTTCAAAACAAGGAATAGAAAACCATGATTTTTACAAATTCACCATGTAAGCATTACAAACAACAGGACACATACATACCTTGGTGGAATGATTTGCATTGTAGTGTCATGGGATCAAAAAGAAGACCAATATCACATTTCAAGACTTGCATTGTTCTTCCTAAATTGCAAATAATATAGTCTGCAGACATTGGTGCGTTCGGAATAGGGTTGGGGCCATTTGGAAGTCCAACGCAGCTAGGAAAGCGCTCCTGACATGGGGTGCAGGTACGGTCCAACGGGTCGCATTGGTTCTGGTGGTAGTCGCCTGTAATTAAAACAACAATCTCAATAAAAAAAGGTGTTTCAAATGCTTACATATTAAATGTAAGCTCATCCTGAAACGATAATTCATTTGCTGTTTCCCAACCCAGGAATTCATAAGTAGATAGGCACGATTTTTTCTAAAGAGAAAAAAACACTTTTGTTATTTATCTAAATAAGACCCTTTCTAAAGATGGCAAAAACAGTATACTGATATATAATATCGATTTGGTGGGTTGATTTGGAAAAACGAACCCACACTTTATATGGATGTTCTAATACATTTTATGTTTACATTTTAGTGTTGATTTAAATCAGTTTTACAAAATAATGTTTCGTTTTGTTATCTAGCACTTTCACCCCTATAACCTATCCAAAACAAGAGTCAATTTGAAAATACTGGGATTAAAAGGTTATCTATTCTTTGTCTACCTTGCACACCACCTATCATTTTAAATAGTGTTTGCTTAAAACACAAAATACCACATACACGGATTGACGGGTTCAACTCGTTGTCCGCACTGAACTTCAGCAAAATCTTTGCACGTATTGTCTATTGTTGAAAACAACTGCGGATACGTGCATTCCTTGAGTTCATGACGTCGGCCCATGAGGTCATATCCGCACTCATAAAACTGAGCACAATTGGTGACGCTCGGTATGGTAACCCCAGGATTGGCTTGACAGTATGCATCGATTATTGCTGAAATACAAAGGTCATACACATGACAATACATGACGATATTTAATAATGTGCACACTACGTTAACCCACGACAAGCTGTCAAAACCTGAACTACGCTTACATCCTAAAGACGAATGTTATTTGTTTGAAGGAGGTTTATATATTTACTTGTTTGGGGTTTTCTATGCCTTTGGTTTTCATATTCAAATATACATGATCATGTTTGTGATATACTTATATTGCTTAATAATGCCGCTGAGTTTGTTAGAGAATATAGCATGAGGGGGATTTCCTAATTTACAAAGTCACGTTTAATTTGGATGACAATACGACAACAATAGGATAAGAGTAATGTTTGGTGCACCCTAAGCTAACCGTTCCAATCTGGTCTCCGATATCCCCTATTGTCAACCCTTTATGTTTGTGATGTCGCAAACAATTTTATTTATCCTTGTGGTTCGATTTGTTTTCAGTGCGTATTTCTGGTTTATTGTGTTCTCTGAATGCTACATTTTCAGTTGACGTATATTTCTACTTGTTTATGAACTATTGTTTACAGTTTTTGCTATTCATATTAAGTCTCGACAGAATGAGAATTACCTGCATTCGCTGGATCGGTACACATGCGTCTGAATGGATCAAGTATCTTGTTGACAATACAAATGCCGATCTCTACGATTTGACCGTCTTCACACAAAATATAGTACCCAGTCAGTTCACGTCCTGGGTAAGGATTTAGACCGTTTGGTTTGCCTATACATGTAGGTCCACTCGATGGGCGTGTCTGTGTGACGGATAGGGGGGTAACAACTGGTGGTTGCGTAGTACTAGGTGCAGACGTCTGAGGTGACAGCGTCGGTGGTGCGAACGTGGCAACTGCTGGGTATGTTGGTATTGGGGCACCGGGAACCAGACATCGCTGGCAATCTACGCCTATACAGTCGTACAACTCGTACTCACCTGTAAAGTTCAACATACAAACTCTGATGACACTCATTTAAATCAAGGCTTTATACAAAACACAAGATGTGATGTTCCAATTGAGCGATGAAAGAAGATCTCGTATCGCAAGTGCGATATTTGATCTCGTGTTTTTTTTTAAATACACAACTGCAGCTTGAATTATTTGTGTATATGCATACAATCCAAAAAAAATACATAACATTCTTGATTACAAATTAGTTCATTTAGAACATATAAACCATAAGATGGACACCGAACAGCGTATAATTATCGTTAAAAACAAGCAGTACATGATGTTTTAGGTTCTGTTCTTTGTCCACATATGACCCATGAACCACGATCTCTGCACAGCTTTGTGACGTCATCAAACAGCTGTGGGTATGGACACTCCATTCGATAATGTCCGAGTGGTGTATGCTCCTTATTACAGGTGAAATACTGAGCACAGTGCTCTGGGTCGGCCATTATTCCATTTGGATGTAGTCTACAGAACTCTGTTAGTTTGTCTGAAGCAAATAACACAAACATTCAGTTGGTACTGACAGAAAATTGAGACGATATTTACGGATTCATGCATTGTAGTAGTTCAATCGTATAGTGCAATTATTGTAGAATAGTGAAGTATATTGTAGTTCTGTATAATAATCTGAATATATTACAGATGCTTAATATAAATATGTCCGCTAAATGCATACTTAGAATATACTGGTAAACACTATAAAAATGAACACAGAACAGCTGAAGTATTGATATTTTACCACTCAACAGCTTCAAATGGCAGACATTTTATATAGTTGACCACCTTTTAAGTATTAAAACAGGACACAAACATACCTTGGTTGAATGATTTGCATTGTAGTGTCACGGGATCAAAAAGAAGACCAAAATCACACTTCAAGATTTGCATTGTTCTTCCTAAATTGCAAATTATATAGTTTGCAGAAATTGGTGCGTTTGGAATAGGATTTGGGCCATCTGGAAGTCCAACGCAGCTAGGAAAACGCTCCTGACATGGGGTGCAAGTACGGTCCAAGATGTCGCATTGGTTCTGGTGGTAGTCGCCTGTAATTAAAACAGCAATCTCAACAAAATGCTTACATTAATAAATGTAATGTCATCCTAAAACGATAATTCATTTGCTGTTTCCCAACCCAGGAATTCACAAGTAGATAGGTACGATTTTTTCTAAAGAGAAAAAAACTCTTATTAAATTAAATTAAACTTTTCTAAAGATAGCAAAAATAATATAGTAATATATAATATCCTGTTTGTGGGCTGATTTGCAAACATGATCCCACACTTTGTATGGATGTTCTAATACATTTTCTGTATACATTTTAGTGTTGATTTAGATCAGTTTTACAAAACAATGTTTCATTTTGTTATCTAGCACTTTCACCCCTATAACCTATTCAAAACAAGAGACAATTTTGAAAATACTGGGATTAAGGGGTTATCTCTACCTTGCACACCACCTATCAGTTTAAATAGTGTTTGCTTAAAACGCAAAATACCACATACACGGATTGACGGGTTCAACTCGTTGTCCGCACTGAACTTCAGCAAAATCTTTGCACGTATTGTCTATTGTTGAAAATAACTGCGGATAAGTGCATTCCTTGAGTTCATGACGTCGGCCCATGACGTCATATCCGCACTCATAAAACTGAGCACAATTGGTGACGCTTGGTATGGTAACCCCGGGATTGGCTTGACAGTATGCATCGATTATTGCTGAAATACAAAGGTCATACACATGACGATAATTAATAATGTGCACACTACCTTAACCTACGACAAGCTGCCAAAGACTCAACTACATCCTAAAAAAATACGAATGCTCTTTGTTTGAAGGAGGTTTATATATTTATGTACTTGTTTGGGGTTTTCTATGCCTTTGGTTTTCATATTCAAATATACATGATCATTTTTGTGTTATGCTTATATTGCTTAATAATGCCGCTGAGTTTGTAAGAGAATATAGCATGAGGGGGATTTTCTAATTTACACAGTCACGTTTAATTTGGATGACAATACGACAACAATAGGATAAGAGTAAGGTTTGGTGCACCCTAAGCTAACCGTTCCAATCCGGTATCTGATATCCCCTATTGTCAACCCTTTTGTGTTTGTGGTGTCGCAAAATTGGCTTCTAGTTGTCCATGTGCTTTTTGTTTGTTTTCGGCATATGCTTGTGGTTAATTGTGTTCTGTGAATACTACATTTTCAGTTCGACTTTTATATCTACCTTTATAAGTATTTTTATTTATAGTTTTTGAAATTCATATTAAGTCTCGACATAATGGGATTACCTGCATTCGCTGGATCGGTACACATGCGTCTGAATGGATCAAGTATCTTGTTGACAATACAAATGCCGATCTCTATGATTTGACCGTCTTCACATAGAATATAATACCCAGTCAGTTCACGTCCTGGGTAAGGATTTAGACCGTTTGCTTTGCCAATACATGTGGGTCCACTCGGTGTGAGAGGTGTCTGTGTCGTTGGCGCGAACGTAATCACTGGTGGTTGGGTTGGTAGTGTGGCGCCCGGGATCAGACATCGCTGACAATCTATTCCTATACAGTCATACAGCGTGTAGTCACCTTGATTGATAATTATATACGATTAATATAAGGAATTTATAACACCTTACTATATCACTGAACATTATTATGGAAGAAGAAATGAAATGAAATGGGGTTTTACGCCCGTTAACATATCCATTTAGGTTACACTGGGACACCAAAAGCCTCAGAGTGAGATGAAATGAAGGGCGAGATCATCTGAGATGAAATGGAGGGTGATATCATATGAGATGAAATGAAGGGTGATATCATATGAGATGAAATGAAGGGTGATATCATATGAGATGAAATGAAGGGTGATATCATATGAGATGAAATGCAGTTTTCCATCAGACATGCCTCCGCAAGGAAGCTAATTCACGCAAAGAAGAGGTCTGGAGCTCTAAAACCCAAGGTAATATGCACTGAAACGAATGTCATGAATTGTTTTAACCACTAACTAAATTATTTAAAGAAGTGCGACAAGCTGACGTAGAACTTTACTTTATTAAAGAGATGCGAGTCTTTACAGACTGGACATCAAGGTGTTGCTCGGTGAGAGAATCGTAGCGCTTATGGTTTGATATTCTGTACCGATCAGCTATGCATCCATGGGACGTGGGTATAGAATATAAAACATTCAGAGCTACGATTCTCGCTGCTAAGTGGTAACATGGTCCAGCAAAAGCTCAACAATGTCGTAAGCAAAATTATAAACAAAGAAGGTCTGAGATAGAAGGTGAAACAGTTTTTATGTTACAAATTAAAACACATTTAAAAATGACTTGCATGATGTTTTAGGCTCCGTCCGTTGACCACATCGTACTGGTGCACGGTCACTGCACAACTTTGTGACGTCATTGAATAGTAGCGGATATGGACATTCCATGCGATAGTGACCAAGGCGTGTACGTTCATTATTACAAGTAAAATACTGAGCGCAACTATCCGGGTCAGCAAGGACGCCATTGGGATGAAGTCTACAGAACAATGTCAGGATGTCTGAAGAAGAAAAAACAAATCTGAATCATTCATTCATCAAAAAAATACTAAACTAAAATGGCGGTAACATATAAAATCGATAAACCTGAAACGCATACAATATCAAAAGGTTTGTATTAAAATATATAATTGGAAAAGTATTTAAAAAAGTGCAACACAGTTATGAATAGCCATGCTTGACAAAGTGTCGATATTTAAATAAATTAATAAGATAAAAACAATTGACCATCATTGAAATTTGTTGAACACAACAAAAACAAAGTAATATTGCAGTTTTGGTTGAAGTGCGTCTGTAATGAGCAAATAGTAAGTATTGCAACTCTACCTACGCCTTCAGCAATATTTACAAACTAGCAAGTGCAAACGACTCTTACACAGACGACAATTATGCACTTACCCGTAGGGCGTTCCGTCGTCTGAAGCTGAGAGCGGCATTGCCTTGTTGCCGGATCAAATATACCATTGCTACATTTCTCAACAGCAATAGTTCTGTTTCTATGACAACGAACATACGTTGAAGTCATTTCCATGCCAGGATACACGTGATTGCCATCGGGAAGACCAATGCAGGACACAAAACGATCGGAACAAGGTATACAAGCGCCCCCATGACACTGATTGGCGTAATAATCACCTGTGTAGTAGAGTGATTTATTTCATGTTTCTGTCTGCTCTTTGTTTTCGTTTTATGCTCGGTTTGCACATTTTATTCTCGGTTTGTTTGCACATGAAACTGACGATCGTCAAATTTACATCCGACACTAACTATTACCGACTATGTTTGTTTTCCCCTTTTTTTTTGTTTACATACGAAAGGAGAAAACGTATACAATACTCTTAGCAAGACGAATAATTTCCGTATAAAAGACGCACACAAGACGTAACATTTCCGTATACAAGACGTGTAACATTGTATGGTTAGTCTAATACAACATTCTGTATACCATGAATTAGGTAAAAAACCAAACTCGGAACACTATCAGGTTTGTTTTCTTGTCATTAGAATAACGATTCTTTATACAATAGTACTGACACAAAAACGTTTATTTGCTAATATGTCTGCTTGATTCTAAAATCTATACACAGTCAAAAAGGAAGGTGAGCACATAATTTTTTTTGGAATATTCAAGAAGTTGTAATGAAACATTTAGCAAAATAAGTTTTAAAACATAAAAAACGTATGCCTTAATATAGTAGTGATATCGTTGTATGAAAGGTTCCTTCAATAACAAAGTTTGACTTCCTCAAAGTCAAAAGAAAACAAAACCAAAATTGCAAAATGCATGGAGTTGAATGGGAAACCACGAGATTACAATCATCTTGCAATTTGTTTGTTGCTGGTTTTCTGCAATATGTCAAGGATGTCAAACGTTAAACTTCTTTTCAAACATAGTTATGATGTTTGAACACATGTATGATGTAAACGTTTACAGCAATGTAATATTCGTACTGAGGTTGATTGTGCCAATGTAAGTGCACACTTTCGTTTATGACTATATATTAGCATTTTAACTTACAAGGAATTTTACAATGTTAACTCTACACACTACAGTAAATGTATGTCTTACATGGAGCCTGTGGTTCGTAACGATTTTCACAGCGAACTGTGCTGAAGTCCGCACACGCTCTGAAAACGGGGTGGAACAGCATGGGGTATTGACATTCCTTGACTGTTACGATATGGACGGTGTATAGGTCGTTACAGTCGTAGAACTGGGCACAATTGGTGGGGTGCGGCACCACGTCACTAGGGTGAGCTCTGCAGTAGGAGTCTATGGTATCTGAAACAAACAGTTTATTTAAACTACAATCGCACCTGCTCTAGAGACACCTTTTTTAAGAAACTATATGCTTTAAGAGATCATCGTTTCCGCTCCAAATGTTTAATAGTGTTTTAACACACCTGTGTTAAGTACTATATTGGTCCGCCATCTTTAAAAACATATCCAAAATGAATAGAATATGTATGGTCAAATGAAATTTTCAACCAAATGCATATTATAGGCATGGGCAATGTCAACCACATAGTACATGACAGTAATTCAACACAATTGATGTGAACATAATATCAGAAAGAATATGTATATGGCAGACAATTGTTTAGTGCAGTGTGGAGTAATTGGAGCAGTAAATTGTCTGACCTCGCTGCGAATCAGTAGGGTTATTACTTGCGGATCGAACCATATCACTATGGCTTTGAAGTTAAATACCACTTAAGCCGGTGCTAACGGGGAGAGGGAAATGGTGCATTTTATATTACCTCTCATGAACAGACTCAATAAAATCGAGTCTGCTACTTCCTGTTTGTGTTAGTTGCTTCTGAATGATCCCACTTACTGTAAGTACTGGATCTGAATGACAGACCAAACTAGCTATTACCTGGTTTGCTTGTCGGCTGCATTGTCGTCTGCGGGACTGAACAGCGTGTCAGAATGTTATCAAATATTCCTGTTGGACAAGTGCCAATAAACACCGTACGCCCGAGTAGACACGTGATGTAGCTGGATGTTCCCACTCTACCGGGGAAAACATGGTTACCATCGGCAAGATTGAGGCAAGATGGCAGTCTCTCCGAACATGGGGCACAAAGTGGGTCGTTAAATGGGCACTCATTTTGTTGATATTCGCCTGAAAAAATAAAACGTGTACATCGATACGTGCTGACTGTGTATATTGATATTTTCATTAAGGGAAATAACGAGAAAAAAAGACTATGAACGGCGATAGATTACCAGCTTGCGTTTAGAAGAATTAAAAAATGCCACGCAAATTGTAACGAAATTAATATTTATTCAGCCTTAACGGTGTTCACACTTTGTACATGTTTTTACATTGTGTGCCTAAAATAATTCTAAACAACAAACGATATCATGAATTTACTTACAAAATGCTGCCTTGTTATAGGTCAGTTGAAAACATCAAATAATAACTTTTACTTATATTGACTATTAATGCTGCCTTGTTGGTTAGAGAATAGTTCATGTCGGGGATTTCTTTATTTACACTGTCCCGTTTTATTGGGGATGACAGTAGGGTAAATATGAGGTTTGCTGCACCTTAGAACCTGGTTTAAACCCCCAGCGGCCTTGTTTGCCACTGAAAGTTCCAAGGCGGTGGCCCTATTGTCAACCTTTTTTTGTGTTTGTGACGTCCTATGCCTTTATTCTTTGTTAAAATTGCCATGCATGTTTGTCCTTTTGAGTGTTTTGGGGTTTACTGTGTTCTGTGAAAGCTGCATTTCCTGTTCGACTTTTATACTTATTTTCAAATCGTATGGAAGTTGTGTATAAAAATAATCTTATATTCGTGACCGTGTATTAGAATGGTTGGATAAAAGATATATGCAACTCAACATAGCCTCGACATTATATTATTGTATTCAACTCCTTTATTAAAGTAAATAATATGCATAACATTACTAATACGTGTTCTTATTTAGAAAATACTTCAACACATTTTTTAAAACTCTGCCATTTGATTTTTGTTTGAAAACATGCAAAGGAAACGTAAACGTGCATGTCCATAGGTATGGCATCATTTGTACCAATATTAAAATACGAGAGTACACATTTGAAATATCTCAACGCTCATTGGTTGTAAACCTTGGTTAAAATATACAAATGGTATGCATACATGGTGTCCTGTATTCGGGTCGGCCATTGCAGGTAACCGTCTGGAACTCCTGGCAGGTGCGCGTGACGTCAGAGAACATCTGCGGATATTGACACTCGTACAGATATGGCCCCGTACTGCGCGTACAGTCGTAGTATTGTCCGCAATGTAAAGGATTCGGAACTGCCAATCCTCTATTTATATCGCAAATACCCTTAGGTTTTCCTAAAATGGCAAGTTATAAGGTTTTAATAACTGTAATAGATTACAACAATAAACACTCAAAAAGGGCGTTTGGAGTACGAAAATAAAGAAATTTTGCCAATTAATAAAGATTTATAAAAACATAAAGTCCTAAACATCTTTCGTAGTTTTCATTAAAGTGTGTATTACATATGGAAAAACACACACCATACATTCTTCTATCCCTCATCACTCCCAACAGAAAAGAAAGTAAACATACATTATTTACAATGATCATCATGACAATAGCTATTCATAGCTATTTTTGTATTTCTATGCCATACCGACTTTAAATAAAATGTTGTATCATGATAGAAAAATATATAACGGGCACTGAATGTCAAAATGTCAAACTCATGAACCTGTTGTAGTGGTTGTGTCGGGTACGACCGTTGGAGCTGGAGTCTGCGTTGGCACCGTCACAGTTGTGATTACAGTTGAGGTTTCTGTTACAACTACAGGCTTGGTTGTCATGTCGGTTGTTGGCACAAACATGCCAGTGCACAACGACATGCCTGGTTTACAAACGTCGTACGAGAGGGTGCGGTTGGTTAAGCACATGACCAGATACTGGAGGCCATCGTACAGATTGGTGATGGTTTGTTGCCCGTCCGGAAGGCTCTTACAGCTCGGTATCCTGCTTGGACAAGGTATACAATTCTGCTGTGTTGGATCGCATCTGTTCTTATAGTACTCGCCTAACGAAATAAGAAGTAACAAAACAGAAGATTAAAATTATGTGTGTTAACGAATGACGATGGCAGACGACTGACGGTAAAAATGTTTAAATTACAAACTTTATTTATTTTAAATTGATGGATAAAATGAACTACGCATATAATACAGTATCATTTTTGGTGGCGCGGATCACATCATTAGTTTAGTATTAATGTGACAGGAAACCGTAGAACCCAAGAGAAAACCCAGATTTCCGAGTGATCGACCACCGTGACCTCTCACTTACAACGTCGACGAGACGAGTATCGAACGCGACTTTTTACTGGTCCTTTGGTACCAACAGGCCCAATATAGGTGGCTTTGAAGCAGAATACCGCTTAAGCCGGTGCTAGAGGGCGTGAGATGTGTTGCTTCTTACATTACTTCTCATGAACAGACTCAATAAAACCGAGTCTGCTGATTTATTCTCTTAATTGTGATTGTTGCTCCCGAAGGATCACCTTTATCAGTATGTATTGAATTGGTGAGTGGCTACCTTAACACCGTATTTAAGGTTTTGACATGTACATTGTGATACAGTACATAATTAATTAAGTTGAAACAAAAAAGTTCATCAGGACATCATAATATAAACATTATTTTAGATTGAAAACTCTAACTTACATGGTGCCTGTGGTTCAAAGTGTCCATTGCAGGAGACGCTAGGGAAGTACTCACACCTCATACTGGCACTAGAGAACAGCTGGGGGTACGGACACTCCTGCATGACAATACACAATAGATTATATAATTATTATTCCTATACTGCACCCATTCTGATTTTCAAGACGGCCTCGTTTTCAAGGAAGGGTTTACGAACTGTTTGTATCACATTTTAACAAAAAGGATCAGCGAGATCTTTAACGTGAATAGGGTATAGCTCTACATGCACACATGATCAACGGCCACACATCCCCTCAAAAGGATGGCATAATTTCACACTTTCTTGCCCGAATAAGGTACCGAGGGAGTGCTTTAAAATCTTAGGCGTGTCCTCACCGGGAATCGAACCCGGGACCTCTTGATCGAGATGCAAATTCTGCCACCGCAGCTTCCGTGTACTGAATCGAACACGTGATATTATGATCCAAAAACAGTACAGGGCTGAACATTTTACATCGTCTTAAATATGTATAATAAAGAGCGACACTAATGTTTTAATCTCTTAACCATTTCTCCAACAACAGTCTACGCCAGTGATTGTTCAACGAAGGGGCTTTCTTCATTAGGTTTACAAAGAACTGAATTGAACGGTGTTTTAGGATACCTAGGAATCGAGTATTTGCCCTGCCTTTACTGGCGAATAGATTTATATTCTTCTTTAACGTACTCGAAGGATATACTCCGATACAGCGGACAGCTCGGTTAACGCCCTCATCAGACGGACGAGGCTATTTTACTATCTACTTTGTTTTTTTCCAAATATTTCCTTTAGTTGTACACAACCAGTATAACTTTTATCAAACTGGGACATACCTGCACATATTCTACGTCAAACGGATACACACTCTGTAATGTTCGACCAGTGATAGAGCAATCGTAATACCAGGCACAGTTGGTAGGATGAGGCAAAATGGCAAATGGATTCCTCTGGCAGTATGGACCGACGTTGGCTGTGAATATAGAAATATCAAATTAACCACGGACCTAACGGTAAATGGATTCCTTTGATCGACGTCGGCTGTAAATACAGACATATCAGATTAACCACGGGCCATATGGCAAATGGATTCCTCTGGCCGCATGGACCGGCGTTGGCTGTGGATATAGAAATATCAGATAAACCACAGACCTAATAGCAAATGGATTCCTCTGGCAGTATGGACCGACGTTGGCTGTGAATATAGAACGTTCAGATTAACACAGGCACAATGGCAAATGGATTCCTCTGGCAGTATGGACCGACGTCGGCTGGAATATAGAAATATCAGATTAACCATGGACCTAATGGTAAATGGATTCCTCTGGCAGTATGAACCGACGTTGGTTGTGAATATAGAAATATCAGATTAACTACAGACCAAATGGCAAATTGATTTCTCTGGCAGTATGGATCGTTGGCTGTGAATATAGAAATATCAGATTAACCATTGACTTAATGGCAAATGTATTCCTCTGGCAGTATGGACCGACGTTGGCTATGAATATACCAATATCAGATTAACCACAGACCAAATGGCAAATGGATTCCTTTGGCAGTATGGATCGTTGGCTGTGAATATAGAAATATTAGATTAACCATTGACTTAATGGCAAATGTATTCCTCTGGCAGTATGGACCGACGTTGGCTATGAATATACCAATATCAGATAAACCATAGACCAAATGGATTCCTCTGGAGGTTCGGATCAACGTTGGCTGTGAATATAAATGGATTCCTCTATCAGTATGGACCGACGTTGGCTGGGGATATAGAAATATCAGATAAACCACAGACCAAATGGCAAATGGATTTCTCTGGCAATACGGATCGACGTTGGCTGTAAATATAGAAATATCAGATAAACCACAGAACTTGTCCTGTTTTAATGGGATGACAGTAGGGTAAGTGTGAGGTTTGGTGCACCCTAGAACCGGTTTAAACCCCCAGTGGCCTACTTTGCCACTGACCGTTCCAAGGCGGTAGCCCTATTGTCAACCCTTTTGTGTTTGTGATGTCGTTTGCATTTATTATTGCTTTTGCCTTCTTGTTTGTCTGTTTGCGTGTTTGTTTCTGTGTTTTGTGGTTTACTGTCCTCCTTGAATGCTACTTTTCCTGTCCGATCCTTTTATATTTCTTGTAACAGACAGATTGGAAACTGTGACATTAATCTAAATGAGACAGTGTAGAAATTTCATGAATTTAAACACACATATCGTAACAATTTTTATGTTTATGTTAAAAGAACAACTGAAATGAAATATCCATTTTAAAATCAAAATTATTTTGGAGTGCTTATGTAAACGTTTGATTCAGACTTCAAATTGTCGTGAATTATTATTATTAAAGATGTAAAGTAGATACATTGAGTCAATATGACAATATTAGTTCGGTTCAGAGTAAATTAAAATCGAACATGTTGGAATAATCCCATACACCCGGCTGGAAATCGGTGTAACGAATTTATCACCATTTCCGGGGGAAATCGGTGTAACGAATTTATCACCATTTCCGAGGGAAATCGGTGTAACGAATTTATCACCATTTCCGGGGGAAATCGGTGTATTTATCACCATTTCCGAGGGAAATCGTTGTAACGAATTTATCACCGATTTCCCTCTCACCATTTCCGGGGGAAATCGGTGTAACGAATTTATCACCATTTCCGAGGGAAATCGGTTTAACGAATTTATCACCATTTTCGAGGGAAATCGGTGTAACGAATTTATCACCATTTTCGAGTGATTTTCAAATATTAAAAAAGAGTGTCCCGGTGGAGGTGCACCCTGATAAAACATGTTACAGTAGAATTCATCGAACAAAATAATGTTGGCTAGGGAGTTTCTATTGCTGCCCGTCATTTTATTTCTTTTTTCCGTAGGCTTTTGTATTACCGGTCGCCGGCGGGTAATATGGTATGATACAAATTGGCTTTTAAACAATCAAAAGCGGGGGACTTTTAAAACATAGTGATAAAACTTGATCCAAGCATAAGTGTGGATGTTTCAAGTAATACAGATGAAAGAAAACATCTTTGTTACATATCAGTATGCACTTGCGCCTGATTATTTTATGCGTGTGCGTATTTTGGAGCGGTTAAGCTTACTTGAATCACTATCAACTTGTATACACTTAACAAACCGAACATTATACAAAAATAAAAAGAACCACTAAAAACCAAAAATGTGCTGATCAGAATTAATTTGCGTAACACTATTGCAAAGAATCAGGTTTGAAATTTCCTGACAGTAAATTTCGGAACCGAAAATATACTTATAAACACTAAAATATAAAAGTATAATTACCGGAATTGATTTGTGTAACACAAATACGAAGTCCAGCATCAAAGAATCCCGTTTGACATGTCTTGACATCTAACGTCCGGTTGAGGTAACATTCAATATAAGTGTCAGTGTACTCCCTTCCTGGTATTGCGACGTCACCATCAAGCAACCCAACACAACTTAGTAACCTCGCGTCACAGGGAATGCAGGATGGCTCACTGGGAGAACACTGGTTTTGGGAATATTCACCTGGCATATAAAGTAAGTGTGTATTTAAAAAATGTTAAACTAAGCTTAATTTGGTTAGAAAATGTGTCATAGTTGTACTAGTATATGCCAAGCTACATAAGTCAATTACAAATTAAATTAAGTCTGTATTTAGTTACAAAATCACAAATGTATCGAGATCTGGTTAAAAAGTGTGTCAAAGCTGTCTATATTTTGATTAATGCATACCACTGCACAGACAAGCATAACTTGCGATATACTTGACGAAAAACCATGCCATGCATTCCGGACTGTGTAAATGTGCATGAATACTTTTTTTATTTATAATACTAATTAAATCATAATCGTCCAATGTATAAAATACACTTTCAACATAGATAAAGTGAGCTCTTAATCAATCAGACTATAATATTTAAAACAGAGTGACCACAAAACAAAACTCCCATTTGGATGATACATAAATATATTAATATGCAAAACAACATACAGGGCGCCAGGGGTTCTTTCCTATTGGCACAGTAGACTTTCGTGAATGGTTCACATTTATTTGTTATAGCTGAGAACAAGTCCGGGTAGTGACACTCTTGGTTTGTGGACCCGCCTGTCACCTGGACGCGGTACCTTAGAAAATGGCATAAGTACATATATTTCAAAGTATACTTATTCAATACATACTTGTGCATTTAGTGTACGCTTTTATTATTTAATGCATGGTGTTATATTCTGCATATATCGGTCATTAACAATAATGTTAAACAAATCATGCATGGTGGTATATCGTGCGTACATATGTCTAAAACTATACTGTTACACAAATCATGCATGGTGGTATATCGTGCGTACATGTCTAAAACTATACTGTTAAACAAATCATGCATAGTGTTATATCTTGCGTACATCTCTCTAAAACTATACTGTTACACAAATCATGCATGGTGGTATATCGTGCGAACATATGTCTAAAACTATATTGTTAAACAAAACATACATGGTGGTATATCGTGCGTACATATGTCTAAAACTATATTGTTAAAGAAATCATGCATGATGGTATAATGAGTTTATATATGTCAAAAATACTAATAATGCATGGTGGTATATTGTGCTTAAATATGTCAAAAACATTAGTGATAAACAAACATGACTGTATCAACAAGTCTAAAACAGTTATCCCTCTTACCTATGATGTAGTGAACAGTCGTGGTACTGGGCACAGTTATCTGCACTTGGTATAATGGCGGTCGGATTGGCAGTACAATATGCATCAACATCCACTGTTAAAAACAAAAATATAGACTTTATGTGGCTTCGTGATGTGTTAGAGAGTATATTTGGTTTGTGATGTATTGGTGAGTATGTAGCTTGATGATTGCCATGCATCTCTATCCTCTCTCTGGTGTAGCTCTGAATAACATATACTGTGTTGATGAGCCGTTAAACAACATATAATTCTTAATTTGGCCTATAATTGGGTATTAACATGTCAGTTCCGATTCTGTAGCTCAGTAGAAAATAACATCCTGCAGTTTAGTATATGCTTTACCTTTATCTATAACCTCCACGCATGACTTGGTGTATGGATGGAAGAATCCAGATTGGCATCTTAAAACACCAAGCGTTCTGTTCAGGAAGCAATGCACGTAGTCGCGTGACCAATATCGACCAATCACAGCATTGTCTCCATCAGGCAAGCCTATACAGCTTGGCAGTCGTTCCGGACATGATGAGCACGTGACATCCGATGGGTCACACTGATTTTGTAAATACTGACCTGCAAATTGATGAAAATAAAGGATTAAATGCTTATGTTGTTAAAGAAGAATTAGCGAAAGATTATGTTTTATATTGTATTAATGGTATCATTCTTGTACTTAATGTTTCAGATTTCATGGGGTGAGGTGGTGGAGGGTGGTTGGCGGCGGCGGGCGGGAACAACGAAAAAGATATAAACTTCGAAAGCGTCGAATAAGAACGGTTACATTTTAAAATATAATTACACAAAATAAAAGTATGTGCAGGTAATATATGCATATCATACAGCCACTCAATGAGATCTTAGAGAAAGATATGCAGGTCATATATGCAACTTATTTCCAGTAGTACAGAACAAAACACGTCCAAGTTAAATTGCATATAGTTTTATATGACGCAAATAAGCGAAATGTTTTAAAATCATAATTTTTTTCAAAAGATGGTATAATCTTACATGGACCCATGACCTCGTTTCTTTGATCACATCGAACAAACTGGAAGTCCAGACATCTGTGGAATACGGTGGAGTACAAGTCCGGGTAGGTACATTCCTACATGTATATAATAATGAGCATTTATTGGATAGTACCAAAACAAAATATATAATAGCGAGTCCACCTAATTAATAACTAATAAAATATGCGTTTAAGTTTATAATGCTCTATGCTTGTGTCTAATATATTTTGACTTTTACTAGTATTAGTTCAATATTGAATCTGTTTTAAAATACAATTATCTGTTTATCAGTTTTAGTTTTATGTTCACTAGCATCTACCCATAATATGTGCAAGTTTATGTACTACTGATCGCTATTTCCCGTGTTTATGGGCATCATGGCACTATCACTTCATAGTAATCATGACGTTATCCAATCATATCGTTCCTTTTTTTACAATATGGTGTACTCTACCATGATTTGCCATAGTTTTCATAAAGTTATACAATCATAACGTTCCAGCTTATCATGTGATGCACTGTGACATGATTCCACATAGTACGTCTGACGTTATCTAATGTTATGGAGAGAACTGTAACTAATTTTGTAATAACTTGTAGTTCAATCCATTTGCATATGTTTCTATGAATATTGTGATATTGAATTGAAGGATTGTAACATATATGCAATAAAATATTATTAAACTTAAACGTTATCTAATCACGACGTCATGATTTATAAATTGATGCACTATGACATGACATAATACGCCTGACGTTACCCAATTATAACGTTCCGATTTATCATGTGACGCTATCCAATCATAACGTTCCGACTTATCACGTGATGTTCTATGACCTTCACTGCTGTTACTCACCTGCAACTGAACTGGCAAACTGGCTCCGAATGTTGCTCTCGTCTTTGAACAATTGTAATAAAGGGAACAGCTTCCCGGATGCGCAATCATTTTTGTAGGGTCAAGTCTGCATTGGTCTGGGATACTCACTGCAGAACAACATAGTCATATGTTAGTGCCGAAAGCAGGTGGTTTGACTGGGTATAAGATGCCAGTTTAATTAAGGTTAATTTATGTTGCAATTTCAGTTTAAATAATGTTTGTATGGGTGTTCAAGTATATCTGAGATATCATCATAATCTATCTTTAACTAATGTTGGTATTCAGGGTGATCCATGGTATTCAGGGTGATCCATGGACACCCTATTTGCCTGTAACAGGAATCTATGATAATAATGACAAATGGCTCACTAATGTTTCCCTGGTATACTTTTTAATAAATAGTTTTATATTATTTTATACACACGTGTTGTCATTGGTTTTCGTGTGAAATTTATGTCAGTATGTTTACTATTAATTACATTGTTACCTGATGTACGACAAAACGATACGGGACAAGTTCACTTCAATAATAGTGCATACTATGGCAGGCAGTTTGCAGAATCACAGACCACAACAGACGTTGTATACAAAAGCCAAGATTGTGAGATGGACGTGTTTAGACAAGCACATTCGAAAGGCATTCACAGAATGCAGTCAATCAAAAAAACGTAATCAAAACCATAAACAGAGAGTTGACAACGTGGGTCTTTACGTGGTCCTGCCTTAATTCCATTAAGCGACGAGAAAGAGTTATAGCGAGGATTTTATAACGGATATTTCGACAATAAACACGTTTAAAAAACATGTTTTACTGACAAAATACGATAACCTGTTTAAAAATACCTATTAAATGTGTTAATTTTAAAATATGCAAGCGCTTTAAGCTGAAATAAAAGGGTTTATTTGATACCCCAGCTAACCCCGTTTTCTCTTCTTGGAGAAGGGGTTGGATGGGGTATGAAAGTTAATACCCGGACCACGTAATGACTGCCATTAAACGATCAGAGGAAGAAATCAGGTTCTAGAGGGCACCAAACCACACTCTTACTATAGTGTCATCCCCGTTATACAGAACAAAATAAATAAAGAAATCCCTGCTAGGCTATATCCTCTAACAAACTAGGCAGCATATGTAGGCGATTTACGTATAAAACAAAGATGATCATGTATATATGAATATAAAACACGAAAACATGGAAAGCAACAAAGTAAATAGTCATTGATTTGGCAGAAGCCAGAGCAACAAGAAATAAACCGTTAAGGGTCCGACAAGACAATATTTTAGACACACATTAAACATCTTGTGAATACAATTCATCTAGTTTTAGTATGGTAGAAATACACAGATCTATTTTTAGTAGGATGGTGATACAAAATCAGAAAACGTTAGTAATTACACCTGTTTAGTATTCCATTGCAAGCAAATAAGGGGAAAATGGTTGATATTATTGATAGATATATACAACAAGGAAGTTCGTATGTCGACAGTAAGTGAGATACTTAATTATAAGGGTCATACTTTTGGTATAATGCAACGCAGTTACGAAACGTGTGTGCCCGAGTAGCCTTAATCATGCTGAAGAAATATGCAAAATTTAAATGAATTTGAATGAGCAATGTTGAAGATATCAGTATGTGAAAAGATAATTTACATGGCCCTGGCTGTGTCAAAATCACACACTGTCTCTTATGAGGATCAAACACGCCTTGGTCACACTTCCCAGTCCCTATGGTTCTATTCAAGTAACAGTTGACATATACTGGTACCCACGCCTTGCCCTCTATTGCGTTATGCCCGTCCGGCAGTCCAATGCAGCTGTACAGGCGCTGGGTGCAAGGAGTGCAGCTGAAGTCATTGATCTGGCACCTGTTTTGTTGGTACTGACCTGAAGATATTTGATTGCAGATATGATAAATAGATAATAAAGCTGCTTGTATTTCTCCTACAAAACATCCGTTCAAAACTGCGCTTGAACGTTACTGAAATTTCAAGAGATTATGTACTCCTATGTAATTATTTGCGATAGTAGTAATAATTTTAATCCCTTGCCCATCTTTTTAGCATATTTTGTTGCATGTATAAAATAAGTTTTTGCAGTTAATATATAGTTTTGCTTTCGTCTTAAGTGGTGTCTCATTTAGTGAATGACCTATTTCGTAAAAGAACTATAAACACAACGAAATTATATTCTCCACGAGTTTTGAAAAGTTCGAGATAGTCGTGTGTCTCTTCAATATGGTGATAGGGTTCGAGAATTTAAAAGGGAACTGGACTGACATGTCATAACTTACATGGTGCCTGTGGTATAGGTCGTTGGTCCGGTGGGACCGTGGTGAAGTCCTTACATCTGAGAAGAAGATCGCCAAATATATCTGGGTAGGGACATTCCTGGAGGTATGGCACACCCAGTGAGGAAGTCGGGTTGGAACAGTCATAGAACTGTGCAGCACTAGCCATACTCGGAATAACGGCCCTCGGGTTCCACTTGCAGTAGTCAATTACTCGAGCTGCAAGCATAATTATAAAAGGGTTTTGGTCCTCCTAGTATAGACACGTTTTATATAGCAATCAAGCATCTCACGCATACGTATATTAAACTAATAATGCAATGTTGTTTTCCTATCTACTCCAAACAGTTTCAACTCAAAATTGTATGAAGCAATTTTATATCATTAACGTGTTGGTGTATTATCTGTGGATGTTTTCTTAAAATCCATATATTGTTTTCAATACTCAAGATAAAAAAATCACATAAATGTACTTTTTTGCACACTTGTAAAGTCCTGAGTCGGGAAACGGTTAACTGGTTATTTCTTTAAGAATGGCCTAATGTACAACGGATAGCATAGGGCAGAAATGAAATGCCTCAGTTTACACGGCAAATATTCTCATTTCAAACAGATCTACATAGAATGTTATTTAACTGTATAGATGAGACATGTTACTGAATGCTTACATGGGTCTAAATATCTGACGCATGCTCTCAAGACTGGATCAAACATGAACCATTGTGGGCATTTCTTCAACACGACGGTCCTGTTGTGAGAACACACGACGTAACTTCCGGTCCACAGTTGACCTTGGAAATAGTTATCCCCGTCCGGAAGTCCAACACAGCTTGGTAACCGCTCGGAACAGGGCTGACAGTTCACGTTGTTGCCACACTGGTTCTGGGTATATTCACCTTTATAGAAAAGGTATAAGATGTGTTTTACAACACATGTTAGCATTTTCAAAGACTACCCCATTCTCCCGCCCACACCCAAAATAAACGGAGAGCTTATGGGTGAATCCTTGTTCACCCTATTCTTACTATCAACTATATTCATCTGGTTCTTTCGATTGCATAAAAACAAACTCCAGAATGCCGGACTGACCGGTTCGGTTGACGTCCTAATTCGACGGCGAAAAAATCCTTTTAATAGCACTGCAAAATCCACAAAATTAGTTATATCATACTGCCAGTGAAAGCATAAACCGTAGAGTAGGTATATCCGGTATGATACGTATTCATATTCATTGAAATTAACTGCATATTGGATATTAACCGCAATACTGTCCATAATTAACAACATTTACTGTGACACGGGATATCTATATTTTGAGATATATTCTTCGAAGTAAATTCAGACCTATGCTATTTAGGCAACAACAATATTTTTTATATAAAACACCTACATGGTGCCATAGGTTCACGCCTACTACCACACGTGACCGAGTGGTAATCTTGACAGGAGTGTGTAACCGTGGAGTATAGTTCCGGATATGGACACTCTTTCTGGAACTGTATGACGAAATTTCGTGACGTCGACCTACAGTCATAGTAATTCGCACAGTTGGTTGGGTCCGGAAACATAGCCGTTGGATTGGCTCGGCATACTTCACTGGCTTGCCCTGTTTCATTAGAAATGATTGAGAACTCATTAGAAAGATACCAGGAAACTATTAAAACAAAATCCAAAAAGTATAGCATTACATGCAGTAATTAGGTAACAACACACACAACTTCTTTAACTATTGAAAGTGGGCAGCAGTGACATCGATATAGGATCGCCTAACATATAATTGTTAATTATTATTATGCAATCATGGTACAAATTGTTGCATTATTACTGACAACTACATGTCCAACCAATACATTACATCTCGACGAAATGTTTAATATTGTTATAATCATGCATATTTAACCCTACAGTCTTTCTATATAAATATTCTTTAATAAAAATTGCAATATTTCAAATGCGATTTTTTTGTATATTATGAACATGTTTGTTTTTCCAAAACATTTATATTTCCAACCTGCAACTATCTACAAACCTGGATCAATGTATTTCACACAAGCCCTTCGCACTGGATCAAATACTCCATCAGTACAATACTGGACGATGAGAGTTCTGTTCTGCAGGCATTCTACGTACATATTCGACCACAGTCTCATAGGGATGCCATTCACGCCGTCATGCAGACCCTTGCATGATGGAAGCCTCTCCTGACACGGAACACAGTTCAGATCTCCTAAAGGACACTGATTCTGAGCATACTCGCCTAAAAACACACATGCACATAATTATAAAAGGTAACATACTAATAACGGCTTTTTTTTCAGTTGTTAAACAAAATATCAAATAGGTAGCATGCATTGGCTGGATCGTAACCTCGCTCTTTCCCTGACCGCATTACATTAAAAGCAAGACAATGTAAATACAAATGCAAATGTATTGTGTTTTCCTTGCCTACTTTGAACTCAAATAAAGGCTGAACTTTCTTAGCTTTTCGTCAAAATCGAAAATAACAGATATGTAGATATAGTCCACACCATCATCATGAACTCGAGTACATATGGTGGTGTCATCATGTCATTTGTCAATTAGGGAAAACATACTTTGTCCAAGTTAGTTTATATCTATATTAACCAAGCTTTTCTTGTTCAAGTTACTTACAAGGTGACTGTGGCTGAGGTCTCTGTCCACAAAACACGGATCTGAAGTCATCACACACCGACGTCTTGTCCGAGAACAGACTGGGATACTTGCATTCGTGTGAGTAGTTATTTATTGGAGAGCTACAGTTGAAATATCTGCCACAGTCGGACGGGTCAGGAATCACGGATTGGGGATTGGTCTTGCAGAATGCATGAACATCAACTGTGAGCATGTAAGTTGTTTTAGTTGCAATTACGTTTATTCAGTGCCAATCGAATCATACGGTATTCCACATAACATATTTTTCAATGAATACCACCATAAGTATGGACGTATACTAGTCAAAGTTTGCTAAGCAGCAAGTTTCAAATCATCATTTACGGTGGATGGTTTTACCAACAGCATAAAACTCAACAACTAGTGTTTTTTTTGCGATTATTCTCATTTGAAATTCATTTTTTGATTTTCGCGCGGTATTTGGTGTGAAATTGGCAGGTTGAAAAGGAGTGGTGCTTTGCAAACTTTTATATGAGTAATAAATATATTCAACATTATTGAAAATGTTACAAATAGATACAAGTTACAATACAGATAATTAGAGACGACATGTGTGCATACTTATACAAAAGGGTAATAACAACAGAATCTCGAAAAACGACATTGAAACTATATTACCTTCTAAACGTTTTAACAGCCTTGCGAACTCACTGTTACAAAGTGTAAATAATAAAAACATATTAATTCATATATGTATGGGGTGTGCCGTCGCTTTGAACAATATTTCATTCATGTCACGAATATATCCACTTATAGCAGTTAGCCCAATGTTTAAATGAATAGTGCTGTCACATTGGAATACAACACAGTAGACACAAGACATGATAACCCACCTGACACCGGGGCTACCAGTCCTTGCACTACTCTTTATATGCTGAATATGCTGCAATGGAGCTACTAATATCACTTTATGAAGTCTCTAGTTTACACGGCGGTCGAGACCATGACCTTCTACCTGCACGCAAGGCGCAATCTCTACCACTAACACAACGAATCGCGTCTCGGGGTTTGAAAGAATAAACACATCTACTTTATATTAACAAAGATTATGTACCTATTTGAACTGCATCAACACATACTCGTCGTCTGGGATCAAAGAACCCTGTCCTGCATGTTTCCGTAGACAACGTTCTGCCCGCGGAGCATACAATGTAGTTATGAGACCAAGACTGGCCGGGAACCATATTCAGACCATCTGGTAAACCCACACAGCTTGGAAGACGCTCCGAGCATGGTTTGCATGTCAGATTCCCAGTTGGACAGATGTTTTGAAAATAGTTACCTATGAATATATAAATAAACCAATGAGCTACATTATAGTTTCGACAATTTTAAGCAAGTACCTTTAAACTGGTGTATCAGTTTAAAACAAAATGATCTAATTGATGACTTAAATGGAGGCTTTCTGGAGTCAATGCAAATGCAAAATAAAAAATAAAAAAACATAATGTGCTTCATTTTCGTAAGAAATGTGCACATGTATATACATAGAGCCGGATGTCAACTTGTTAAAGTTTTAATTAACCTTTATGCAAATGTTTGGTCTTGAAAACTCAACGACTCTGAGGGTTTTGTTGATTAATCATAAAGATTCATTCATACGTGCTTCCTATTGGTATCGTAGTTGTAGATATCATGTAATACAATAAATACTGATAAAGGTGATCCTCTGAGAGCAACAAAACACAATTCAGAGAATAAAGCAGCAGACTCGGTTTTATTGAGTCTGTTCATGAGAAGTAATGAAAGAAGCAACACTTCTCACGCCCCCTAGCACCGGCTTAAGCGGTATTCTACTTTAAAGCCACCTATATTGGGCTCGTTGGTCCCAAAGTTTACTTCGATCACAACACCAGTATTTATTACAGCCGTTAAGCATCATATGAATTAATTGATTTGATTATTTATACAACATAAAATAGTAAAGTTGTCGAGTTTTCCTGACCAAACTAAAAGTATTGCATAATGAATAATTAAATTGAACGGATCACGGGGTATTATGTAGTGCTTATGTACATTACATACACAGCCAAAACACATTATGATGGTTGTATTCGTGATACCCACATTAAAATAGATATACAAAGTGTATTTGTAACGCGACGTACGTTTTATCAAATATTATAATATAAGTACAAAATTTCAAGGTCAAATTTATATAAGCTAATGAACATAATTTTATAAAAAACATATTTATGTACACGTAAAATATACAGTATGCTACGAACACTTTTACATTGCATTTATGTATAGTGTTACAAGTTTGCAGAACTATACACTTTCACAGTACCTATATGTAGTTTGTTAAACGTTTATAAAACCATACGCATTTACAGTAATTCTATGTATATTGTTTAAAGTTTGCAAAACAATATAATCTTACATGACATCTAATAATGTATATTATTAAAAGCTCGAACAGCCGAAATAAAAAATAAAAATATTCCACTTACAAGGAGATTGTGGTTCGAATTTTGAACCACATTGCACATCCATAAACTGTTTGCACGTCAAGTGAGTCGAATCAAACAACATCGGGTAGTGACATTCCATCAAATAGTGACCGAACGCTGTGTTTGGTGTAGAGCAGTCGAAGTACTGGGCACAGTTTGTAGGGTGTGGCACTACAGCTGTGGGGTTGGCGTAACACAAGTCGCGTATATGCTCTAAAGTTGAAAAGGAAAATAAAGTATATGAAACACATGTCTGGGGCCCCGTTTGGAAACATTTTGAATAATTTAGCTCAACTTATTGCATTTTTTCCGCTTTTAACATAGAGTATGCTAACGGAGTATGTTAACGTATGTTTCATGTTAAAATGTGACATACGTAACTTATTAACAATCAAAGAATGTTTTTAAAAAGTTTGAACATTCTTGCCTATTATACACTATTTGAACCTGAACATAGAACTAAAAGTCAAAAGTTGTTCAGAATTAGCAATAAACATAGTACCATTGCAATACAAACCATATGTATACAAGACACACAATAGTAATAAATAAGTGGATCCCAAGGAATCGACAAGATAGACGTATATTGCCGGAGACTGATCTCAATAGAATCCATATTAACGAATTAATCGATACTCTAAATGTTTTTATTGAAAACTCCACAATGAAGTCGGTGCAAACGACTTATAAACCGTTAACACTGTTTTGATATTGCGTCATGTATTTAACAACGGTTTGACTAAACATTATATCGAATGTCTCCTTTACCCAGTTATAAATATTTGTCACACTTGTAGAGCAAATCTAACATAATTATATGTTACAAACAAAATTAAAATGTAACTTACGAGGTCCAACAGTCTCACTGCATGTTTTTGAATTGGGATCAAATATGCCCTTTGTGCATCGTTTGACCTCCAATGTCCTGTTCATCAAACAGTCGACATAGTTGACCGACCACAACATGCCTGGTATCCCGTTGTTGCCGTTTGGTAACCCGGTACAGTCAGGAAAACGTATATGACACGGGATACAGGCGCTGTCGGATGGTGAGCATAAATTGTGCTCGTATTCACCTGTTGGGAGTTAATAATGTATTTATAAAAACGTACATTTGTATTTAGTTTAATGATGTACTTTCTCTGGAGTGTTTATAATCGTATATAGTTACTAGACGTAATGGAATAAATACACTATTTTTGAAATATCTATTTATATTTGGCCGTGATGAATGTCAAACCATAGCAACTGTTATTTGCGTCTCCTAAACTATCGGCCACATGATGTAATGTTGTCTGTTTTGTTTGTTTATTTTGCGAGCCAGTATATGTATATATACAAGTAATTGAAAACATACTGCATACACGGAAATAGTGCACAACTGTAGTAGTTTATACATATAAGTCAAACACATATATTTTATGTATTTTAGGGAAGATCACAAATTCAAGTTATCGGACCATGTAGTAGTCTAAGCTTAGTTTCAGGTTAAACTATTTATTTTCTAAAGCTATTGGGGAAAAAAACATCACTAAGGAATAAAAACCTCAATAAAAACAATTAGTTTCTCTTACAAGGAGATGCTGGCTCGTGTCTGGCATCACATCTGACAAGGTTGAAATTGACACATCTGTTGTCAGGCTCGGAAAATAATTCGGGGTATGTACATTGGAATGTGTTGGTACCAACAGAGTTAACTCCCTTACAGTTGTAGTACTTAGAACAGTCATCCGGATCCGGAAGTACTGCATTTGGATACGCTCTACAGTAATCCAGAATCTCGACTGCAATATATACAAGGTTAATATGTTAAGGTTCTGAATAATGTCATTTAGAATCTAAAATATAGATTAACTTACTTCTTTTATTAGATATAATTTGGAGAGAAAAAAACAACAAGTTACTGATGTGCATAAGTGTTACATATCATATGTAGATTATTCTGTCACTATAGTGACCTCATCCGCAAAAAGTAAAATTATAACATAATCATTTCCATGGACATTGTGATAGTTATAGTAATATGTCATTTAACAGTGCCTGTAAGCCTCGCCTTTACTAAATATTGCCCAGTAGTATATGGTTCAATTATGTACGTGTGCTCTATAAATACGGCATATAGTAAGGCGTTATTTGTATCAATTAATACTGCTAAGTATCAGAACTAAAAATGGCATAGTTTTTAAATTACAAATAAAGACATCTTCATCAACAGTTTCAACCATTAACCTGCTGTGTACGTGTACAACGATTTACGCGTCCAGTGTAGACTCCGATCAGCCCGCACGTCCGTGCAATATGATCACAGTCTACACTGTTCGATACTTATTATTAACTTCTCCGAAACACTAATTTGTAACAAAAATCGAATTTTCCAAATTTTAAGAAATATCAGTCCATTCCAGAAATATAGCGGGTTAAGGGTTAAGTAAATATTTTAAATCAGTTACATTATCTTTTCTTGTTCTCTATTTCAACATAATCTAGTTTGACAAATTACCTATTTTGTTAAAAGTTTAAAGCAAAGCATTTTATACCATATACATACACTTTAATATTATAAAATTTCGAACACAAACTACTCAAGACAAACTACGATTACTTTATATTTTTCAATATTTCAAACTGGAATTGTTCATATTTTTAAAAAAAAAATGTTTTTAGGGTCTTAATTAATAAGGGTCTCATTTGGGTTTTAAAGACCCTAAAACATTTATTCCAATTGTTATGTCAAAACTTACAATCGGAACTATTAAAATTCCAAATGGATTTCAAGTGGAATTTTAATATTTCCAGTTGGAAATTTTGACTTTCCAATTCCGACTGGAATTTTAATATTTCCAATTGGAATTTTTGACATTCCGATTGGAATAAGTGTGTTTAGGGTCTTTAAAACCCAGTTGTATAATATATACTGAACTAATAGTACTATTGCGAACCGTTTTATGATGGTGAGACAAATATATTTTCAAATCTGTCCCATTGAAGCTTAAAAAAAACAAGGATGAAAAAAATCACTGTCCCATCAACCATACGTTTCAGATCAGATGCATTTTTTCAAGTATAATATTTCCAACATATTAACACTACGTACATTTGGTTATATAGATGATATCGATACACCTTCTGGTGTTGGGATTGAATACGGTAGATCCCGGGCATCTTGAAATAGTCGTTGTCCTGTTCAGATAGCAGACGACATATTGCTGGTGCCATGACATGCCGGGGAATACATGGTTACCGTCTGACAAACCGTCACAAGATGGGAGACGTTGTGAACATGGTTGGCATGACGACACAGATGGAGGGCATTGGTTCTCAATATAGCCACCTAGAACAAATGATAGCATGTAATGATCTAATAGGGAATATTCTAAATCGCTTACATGAGGGCTTGTGACAAACGTAAATAATCCGTCTTGTATGAAATTAATATAGGGTCATGTAATATAATTATATGCCTTCATTTAATAAACTTACATGGCGTCTTTAAGTAAACGTACGTCCGTCTTGTAATAACAGACTTACATGGCGTCATTTTGTCACTGACCGTTTTGAGGCGGTACCCGTGTTGCCAACCAGTTTATGTTTGTGGTAACGAATATTTATTTCTATATTTATCTTGTAATTGTTTATTGTTTTACATTTGTATTTTGGTAGACTTCGTTCTGTGACTGCTATATTTCATTTTTTACTTTTTAACTACTTTAATATAGATTATTGTAACACACATGGCGGCATGTAAACTTGAAACAAACATACATGGCATCTAGCAACAAACTCACATGGCATATTGCAAAAGTCTAACTTTGCATCTTGTAACCGACTTACATGGTGTCTTGGGTTCATATCTGATCCCACAATGCACCTCGGTAAACTTTCTACAGGTCCTGGTGGCGCTGTCGTAGAGGTCGGGATATGAACATTCCTTGATGTGTCCGTTACCCAGTATGTAGGCGGCACAGTCATAGTACTGGGCACAGTTCGTGGGGTGGGGCAGTACAACGCTGGGATTCGCTCGGCACAAACTTACAATGTCCACTGAAATTAATAGATATCTGTAAACTAATTGCAGAATATGCGTTTTCAAACAAAAATATCGAGATGAATTTATTACATTATTTAATACATGTTTTTATCTGGTAATCATTTTTATTATACTATAAGTGGCAGTAAATGATCACATTCGTAAACTTAAACGTTTCACTGAGATGAAAATTACTAGACATCAACCGTTGGATTCGTTCCAAAGATCGGCTTGGTAAATGCATAATTACTTGAAAATGTGTCAATGGGACAAGATGCCCAGCTTTAGCGCTGTCAATGGACTTAAATGAAAAACTTAAATGTAAAACATGTTTTTGTACGGACGGAAGGACGGACGGGCTATCGGAATAATACGTCTTTACGTATAGTAGTTATTAAAAACAATGTCAACAGTTTAAAGTAATTAAACTCCCAAATTTCACAACAAACTCATTATACCAGATATACTTCATATCATGTGTTTATATTAAATATATTCCTGTTAAATACTTTAATTAAATACTTTAATTCGTGAATACGCATAGCTCAATACATTGTTTATGATTTTTGAGTTGCAGTTTGGATTATAATCGTCTGAACACCTCCATGATGTTACCTGGATTAATGTTGTGAGTACACTTCCTTTCCTGAGGACTGAAGAACGATCCCACGGGACACTGACTGATAGATACGGTCCTATTCGTGTAACACTCCATGTATCTTGTCGACCATTGTTGAACGCCAAATACATGATGTCCGTCCGGCAGGCCGACACAACTGGGTAGCCTAGCTGGGCATGGACTGCAAGTCGGGTCAGTGGCTGGGCACAGATTCTGGTCGTACTCACCTTGAAGGCGTGAAATATATGTTTTTGGGTCATTAAATAATCTCATTATAATTGTCATCAACATGTACATTGGCATTAATAAGTCATATTATAATGTCCATTAAACATTTACATATGCAGAATTTACATTAAAATGTTGCTTAAATAAAAATATTTATTACAATACAACATATACGATAAGGTAATGCTTGTAATACACAATTCAATAAATAATAATAAATTATGAGTTAAACAGTTGTACATAGATATTGGTATGTTTTATTATCGATTTTCGGTAGCAAAGGCCCCAATTGCTTACTAATACTGAAACCTAAGATGCTTGTGTTATATAAGCAGTGACTTACATGGCGATTGCGGTTCTGGTCTGTCCAAACAGTTGACAGACTGGAATGGTTCACATTTCCTGGTTGTCGTCGAGAACAAGTCTGGATATTGACATTC
The DNA here is from genome assembly GCA_037043455.1 of Cyrtodaria siliqua. NCBI lineage: Eukaryota > Metazoa > Mollusca > Bivalvia > Adapedonta > Hiatellidae > Cyrtodaria > Cyrtodaria siliqua. Next base: position 72,476 of record JAWPHD010007439.1, on the reverse strand, counting down.
GTCGACCCGTCCGAACGTAGCCATCACGTGGGAACAATCGAAATACTGAGAACACGTGTTTGGGTTGGGCAATATGTCATTGGGATTGGCTTGACAATATGGAATAATGTAGGCTAAAGGGAAAAAATAAATGAGGAGTAGATGTGACAGGAGGAACAATACTTTCATTCATTCATTGGCAAATTTATATCGCGCTATATACGGCATGTACTTATATAGCAGCACACGATTTGTTTCACTTCACTCTTTTAAGCAATCTTTTCATTGGATCATATGATTTATTTCCCTTGTGCAATTCACGAATTCATTATCAAGTACGTTGTGTCTTAATTGTGTCACACTTTGAAACTTTAAAAGTTTCCTGATCTATAACTAATGTGTTAACAGTTTTAAAGCAAGTTAAAAATAACTGGACATTAAAAAGGTTAGTTACAACAAAAACATCAGCAGAGACAGTGATATATGCAATTTAATAAAAATGTTGATATTATCGTTAACATTTTCCCATATAATAAATGCCAATACAAAATATAAGCATTACACCTTAAATCGAAAACTTTCTTCGGCACCGATTACAATCAGTTCTCTTGGCACGCGTAAGAGTTATGGGTATGTTTAGGGTTAGCCTTAGTTGGATGCAAAAATGGGTTAAAACAATAAAAGTGAAGAAATCCTCCAAAGAATCTCCTCCCATCGAAGCTACTCCTCCATGGACACTTATAATGAGCGGCAAAACACTAAAAACAGCTATATTCTTTGTAAAAGAACGTCTTCCCATCACAAATACATAATATATAAAAAAGATAAATCACATCACTTCTAAAATAAAATCAGATTGATTCTTACCAGATGTAACTCTTATTTCACAAACTTTAGCTTGAGGATTGAAGAATCCCTGTTGACACCTATTTACTGACAGTGTCCTGTTTTTGTAGCAGACGATATAGTCGGCTCTCCACAAGGATCCTGGGTAAGCGTTGTTTCCGTCCGGTCTCCCGTAACAACTAGGGTAACGTTGTGAGCAGGGTGTACACTGTGAGTCGGTTGGTAAACAGATATTTTGTACGTAATCACCTGTAACAGAAGGGAATTCTTAGTTGTAATTACTTCAAATCGACCAGATAAATTTGCCTGGTGTCGAAAGTAAGTTATCTATTAAGGAATGCTAATATTTTGTTTCTTTAAACAAAACTGATTTAGTGCAACTTCCTGTTATTTATTGGCTGTGGCCTAACTGTACATTTTATTTAAATTTCGAAATGCAGTTCATCATGCTTTTAACAATTGGTAGATCATCATGCTTTTAACAGTTGTTAGATTTTTAGATATAAATTTCAGAAGAGTGTATGCCATTGCTAGTGGTCGAAAGAGTTTGACATATTACTTCAGCACAGATTACAATCAATTATTTTGGCACGCGTAAGAGTTAGGGGTATGTTTAGGATTAGGCTTAGCTGGAAGTAAAAACAAGTGTTAAAACAATAGTGAAGAAATTCTCCAAAGTAGCTCCTCCCATCGAAGTTGCTCCTCCAGTATTAGTATACAACTGAAGAAATGTTTTTAAGAAAATATGCAAGCCCCCTCCACCCACACAATCTCCATTTCTTGTTGTTTTCAATAGCAGACATGGCCGGTTTCATGATAAAGTAGTTGTCCCAATATTCTAAAGAGGTTTGTGTTTTCTACAGGTCCTTGAACATAAACGGGTTACTTTGGAACGATTGATTGATTGAATTGGATTGTATAGTCGCACCAACAGCTAAGGTCATATGGCGACTTTCCAGCTTCCATTGGTGGAGGAAGACCCCAGGTGCCCCTCCGGGCAATTTTCGTGCACGGGCGGGCACCTGGGTAGAACCACCGACGTTCCGCAAGTACTTTGGAACGAATAGGAGAACTATTAAAGTTAGAATATAATTATTGTTAACCTTAACGGAGGTGATAGAGACTTTGTGTAAAGTATTTGTATATAATATTACCGTCAAATTTAAATCCCACGATGTATCCAGTCGTTAATAGAAACAACTGATTAGAAACGTACTCTTCGTTGAAAAGGCACGCTGACATTTTAAATATACATAAACCATTTGGATCTGCACACTTCCTGTGTTGTGCTTAGCGTCCGCACAGCGTGTAGAGGATACAGCGTAATTAGTACACAACTATTATTCGAGATAGTGTGTACAGTTTAATTTTATTCAGCTTATGTGTTAGCGTAATTCTCTCAGTGGTAATGCTTCCGAGTGCTTCGTCAGCTGTTTCAGTTTATGTGTTAATAAGCATATTCTGCCTTTAAGTATATTATAGCCTTCAATAACATTGTGCGGAAGGATATTTTCGTTATGTTATGTTGCTTTTTTCAAAAGGTAGGCACTTCTTTCAGGAAAATGGTGCGGAAAGATATTGTCTTTAACGCTGTGTTGCCTTTTCCAACAGAAGGGATTACCTTCAAGTAAATGGTTCAGAAGGTTTAATGTTGTGTTGCCTTTTCCAACAGAAATGATTTCCTCAACAAAATGGTGTGGAAGGATAATATTTTATTAAATATTTAGTTGCCTTTTCCAACAGAAAAGACTTTAGAAAAATGTTGCGGAAATTTATTTTCTTTAATGTTGTAGTTTTGCCTTTCCAACAGAAGGGTCAAAATGCTGCGGAAGGGTATTTTCTTTAATTCTGTGTTGACTTTTCCAACCAGAAGTGACTTCTTTCAAGACAATTTAGTGGTTGAGATCAAAACCTATACAATGTGGGGACTGTTCATAGATACTTACATGGCGAGTGCGGTTCAGGTCTGTTCTGACAGACCGCCTGTTCAAAGCGTACACACACCTTGAGGTCGTAGGAGAACAAGTCCGGATAACGGCATTCTGCCTGGTATCTTCCTAGGGGAGAGCTCATGTCGGAGCAGTTGAAGTACCTCGAGCAGCTTCGTGGATCAGCTATTATATCGGTATGGTGAACTTGACAGTAGCTCGCAATGTCAACTGAAATATAATCGTACCATAACTATATTCATGTATTTGTTTTCTGCTGGATTTGTAACATGTATGCTTTATACAAAATGTCGAAATATTCAAATTTCATCCTCCCAATAGTGGCTATGGGTCAAGTTTCCACATACAACGGCCGTGTGCTCCGTTGTATTTCAGTCTTATTTGTGGGATTACATGTGCTTTTCTTACAGGTGTAAATTCTTACTGTACTTCTAATCAGATGATATCTCTAGTATATATAAGCTTGATTTACAGATTGAAACTATACTTTTGCTGAGCATCCGGAGTATGAAAAGGGTGCACAGCAGACTACCAGTACATACGTCAGTCTTGGAGCATGACATACTGTTTAACAAATGGCCTGGATCCAGCGACAAAAGAGTATAATACCCCTTTTGGTTCGCTGGGTATTACACCCTCATTTATCTGAATCTGCACACAAATATCATCCTTCATACAGAAGATCACATTGAGGCGCAAATCAGGCTAACATTAAAACATCTAAAAGATATGAATTGTGCAAGGTTAAAACATGAACATGTCAAGGCTGTCTCTCTGTGTTAGTGAGTGGTAGTTCGTTCCAGTATCGTATTGTTTTTGGAAAGAAGGAATTTTGGTGGAAATTAGTACCTGAAAAAGGTCTAAGATTCGAGATGGAAAGAGATGATGATGATCAACAACACAAAGATCATTTTGAATAAAAACAGTGTTATACAGAGGTCCTTTTTTCTGTATTCTAAGGATGACCATTTAAATTCAGTTAACGTTGCAGTAACACTACTTTGATAGTTTTAAGCATTGCTGACAAATATTTTCGACTTTATGGCCGAAATATTTTATATTAAATCGTAATTTCAAACAAACACTCTGATGATTTTTCATTTAAAGATTACTACATCACCTTATTTGGAATTCATCATGGTATGTTTAGTCACCACCGTACCTTGCGTAATGGTAACAACACACGCGCGTTGTTGAGGATGGAAGTACCCCCGTTGACATCTTGAAACTGCCACTGTTCTGTTCATGGAACACGTGATATAATCTGCCTCCAATAAACGACCAAGTACTGCATTTGGTCCGTCTGGCAGACCGGTACAACTTGGTAATCTAGTTTGGCACGGGGTGCACGTTGTGTCAAGTGATGAACACAGGTTGCGAAGATATTCACCTATAAATGAAAGATAATGAAAGATAAACAAAAGAGCTATCGAGTCTACATCACCAAACAGCTTTGGTATTAAACTAGTTATTACATAACGTATTAACTTATATTATTAACAGTTGTATATATATATAACTATGTTACAACGTTACAGTTTAGATATTAGTTTACATCAATGGTTTCACGTTAGGACATGTGTTCATTGGCACGTTAATTACACTCAGTTTGTGTTGCCTCTCGTCGAGGCCAGAGGGAACAAAATCTGACGAGATGAGTTCACATGAAACCTGGAAAATATTTTACTTTCAACAACACACATTCAAACCATAAACCTAACAACTCCCTAGGTCTGCCAGAGGCGCTGTCATTATTTTGTGCCAAAGAACGTTTTCGGTCATGTTAAGACACGTTTTAAAATGCTGTTATGTGCTAAGTAGAATCTTACAATTGTGCTAATTTATTCACCATTAGCCCGTTGTGGGTGAATACAATGACTTTTGCGAACAGTGTAAACCAGATCAGCCTGTAGTAACTCGCAGGCTGATCAGGGTTTACACTGTTCACTGGGTGTACAATATTCGCTGCGCATCAGCAAAGCACTACTTGGTAACATAAATGGATTGGTCAAAACTCAAAGAAAGAACAGTCCATTATATAAATTCTGCAGGCTAAGGGTTAACATTCGTTGGCGATACCAATATAAATTATTATAATAATGTGACAGCAACACTGATCTTGCCAGCATCGTATCGTTTAATAAACTCAACACAAAATAAACACTCATATACTATCCTCTATAAAAACGGGAAATTCTTTTTTCAAAAAGACATTTGGTATACTTAATATCAATATAATTGTGAATAAAAAATATATCTTTATTTTTCATTGAACTTGTGAAAACTCATTTTTACGTACACGGAGATTTAGGCTCGATCTTTCTGCCACATTGAGCGACACCAAAGTCAACACATGTCGTCTGTTGTGCGGAGAATAGTTTCGGGTAATCACATTCCATCAGGTATGGGCCCAGTGGAGACGTGGGCTTGGAGCAGTCGAAGTACTGGGCACAGTTGTCCGGGTGCTCTTTCACGGCTTGCTTATTAAATTGACAGAACGACTGAATGTCCGCTAAAATAAACACATACGTGTAAGTGGATATAATGAATAGCATGATTTTGGGCAACATTTTGCATTCATTTATTGTATGTGTATTTAGTAGAGTGATTGTTGTGGTGGAGGGGGAGAGGAAACAAAAAATAATCTGGTTGTATCCCCTGTCAGATTGTTCCATTGCCTTCCCGGTGCTCGCCCACTATTAAATATAACAACATGTATATAAATAATCGTTGTAATAACTTCACTCTGTAAGTTTTGGTATCCGAAATCAACGTTTTGAAGTGATATGTTTACTCTTTTTTTCTTAACTCATATATTAACTTGTTTTTACAATTTTAACAACTACTTTGCATTCACATACATTTACAATTAGTTATAAAAGATGGGTAATGTGAAATGTTGATAATACTATATAGTTGTTGCTGTTTTCCCAAAAACAAAAATAAGATAAAGAAGGAACTTACTTGTGTCAATTTTGGAAACACACGAAGACTGTGCCGGATCGAAGACTGAGCCAACCGGGCATTTATATAGTGCCATGGTTCTGTTTTTAAAGCATTCTATGTAGTTGTCTGTCCATTCCCGCCCGGTAAATGGTCGGGCGCCATCTGGTGTTCCGATACAACTGGGGAGTCTCTCGGGACAAGGGGCGCAACTTGGATCTCCCGCAGCGCAGATATTTTGCGAATAGTCACCTTTAAAAATTATGATTAAAATAGACTGATAAAAATTGAAAAAGGCAGTTTATGAATATTTTACAATAATTTGTTTTGTTTGTTTTTTAAGTTATATACTGTGGTTTTATTGCATGAACGCTAAACTAAACGTTACATGAAAGTGAAAATTTAAAATTTGGCATTTTAGATCATAATCTATAGACTAGTTATTTCAGATCGTTATATCTATAATATGGTATTTCTGGTCAAGACATACTATCTCGACCAAGGTATTTTTAATAATAATATTTAGTCCAAGGTATTATGAAGATAAACATGTTTATTGCCCGAGTTTCCAACATTATAAACAACCTTTAATTAGAGATTACTATAGATGGAATATGGATGCAGGGCAAATCAATTTATTAGTATGCAGAGAGTGGTTTTCTAGCAAACGGATAAAAACGGTATTATTATATGTCTATGATTCCTATATAAAGAGTGGACACTTGTCCTTACAAGTTTTCAAACACTGTCTTTGTATTTAATACTTACAAGGAGCTTGCGGTTCCATCCTAGTGTCGCAGTCTACTCTGGTGAATCTCGTGCAACTTAACGTGCTAGACGAGAACAGGTCTGGATACGTGCACTCCTTCATAAACACTGTTGTAGACGTCGATTCAGAACAGTTTACATACTGTGCACAGTTGTCCGGGTTTGGTATGATTGAACTAGGGTGGGCGGAGCAGAAATCCGGTATGTCAACTGTAATTTATTTATTCACGGTATTTTAGTAGTTTTTATGAATAAGAGAATCATATCAGGAATAAGGTGTATGTTACAAATCTTCGTATGCCAGATTGATTACACATTTGTACTTATTTCTATCAGTGAAAAGGAATATCGAAAATGGTAAAATTTCCGACAGAAAAACACATTATTTACGTTTTGAACACATGATGTTTAGGAAAGAAAAATAATTATAATGATTATTGACTATTATTAATTATAATAATTTTCAACAACAATATGGAAGATTGACGATTTAAAAAATAGTGGCGGGCGGGTTAGTTTAACAACACCATTTTTTGCTTTACTTAACATTAATCCAAAGGCAAATACACCACTGTTTAAAGAAACCGGCTTAATTTGTTTTATATTTCGTATACATTTAATAGTAGTGTATTCATTACGTGATCCGAGTATTAACTTTCATACCCCATCCAACCCCTTCTCCAAGAAGCTAAAACGTATTTGGCTTGGGTATGAAACAAAATCTTAATTTCGGCTAAAAAAAGTTTAAAAAATATTTTGTAAAATTAAAACATGTAATAAGTAATTTTAAAAAGGTTATCACATTTTTCAGTAAAACGCGTTTAAATTTTTAAACGTGTTTTATTGTCGAAATATCCATTATAAAATCCTGCTAATATAAGCTTTCCTATCGCTTAATGGAATTAAGACGGGACCACGTAATCATAAACTATTAAATAAGTAGACTTACAATATGATCATTCGTACTTGACACAAATGGTTTTGAATACAGTCGATAACAGACTTTGGCATATTGGGGGAGGGTTGAGTTTCTACCAGAAGCTTAAAACGTGCATACATACCGTTATCTATGTTTGTGACACATGTTTGGAGTCTTGGATGGAAGTATCCCGTGTTACAACGTGTCACAACGGTTGTTCTGTTTTTGAAACAAGTGATATAATCTGATTGCCATGGGTGTCCAGGGAAGTAATGGTTCCCGTCAGTCAAACCAACACAGCTGGGTAACCTATCATGGCACGGGACACATCTTGTGACTCCAGGTGCACAAATATTCTGTTGGTACTGACCTGAATGTTTAAAAGTAATTATCTGTAAAATATCATATCTTGGGCTGTGCCAATAAACCATACATGGGATCCCAGAAATGCAAGTTTGAAATTAAACACCCACCCATAGATGCAAAATTGAGTTTGAAGAACCAAATTTTCTATAAAAAAATGGTTCTCCTGTACATTTGTATACAATTACGTTCCCAGGGTCCCGGTTATGTTTTAATGGAATAGTCCTTAAGCAAAGAAGTTATAATGTTAAGCGTTTATATAAATATATATATATTATGCAAAGGAATATGAATTTAAACATTCGTATCCGTTGACGCTTTTTAAAAAAATAATGCTTTTAGTATGTTCCTTAGTAGTTACTTAAAGGTCCTCCAAATTGAAATAACTTTCCTTTGTATTACAAAGATAATGATTAGCAGTTTCTAAAAATACTTCGGTCAACATCGTAAACCTATTCGTTCATCGGTAAATCACGAATACATACGGCACATTTGCCCCTAATACACACCTGTCACGGAAACGTAACTGAGGTTTCACGGAAACAGCCGAATGGAAAAAACCCGTTGACGTCATTGGCATTGGTTTTAAGTTTTGATACCTACTGTATTTACTCAATGAACACTCATTAATTCCGGACATCTAATTAATTGAAGAAAATAATAAAACTAGTGCTCGGACATATTAAGAAATCAATCTTATTTCAATAGTTTTGATGCTTTTATAAATTCGGACGACATCGAGAAAAGATGAATTATTCGCCGAGAATGAGAGGTTAAAATTACGATCAACGACTTCTAATTGCTGATTGCATCTCGATAATTACCAACAGAGGCATCAGAATATACTTCAATGAATTTAATTGTAACTTGTTTGATGCAATTAAATAAAAAGTTTTTGATCGTGATTTTTTACTGTTATTAACGAGCCATTTTGAAGCAATTACATTATTACTGGCCCATGCTATAATTTTGATGTCTAATTGATCCTAACAAAATTTTAGGTCGGCCGGAAATTCAAGATGGCCGCCACGACTAAAAATATTTTTTCAAAAAACAAGTCTGTAGAGCTTCAAGGTCATTGACCTCTTGTTTATTTCATACTATAAGCATGGCATGCTTTGTTTTTTAGCTTCGATTTGAGGAATAACATGATGATGCAATTAAATGGATAAAGAATACGACTATTTTATAATTTTAATTTATTTTCTGCAATACCTTGTATGTTTTTATTTTGTAATAAAATAATCAACATGTTTTAAAATTGCATTGTCTCATTATTCAATAAAGTTCATTGCTACATTTCAAACAAAATATAATAATTTAATATAATAAACTAGATGTCATAATTGTTCATTAGTTCATTGTTTACACATTTTTTATTAGTTCATTGTTGTGGATTGAATCGCATATAGCCCAGTATACTATTACACAGTCCGCATTAGCCAGCATATAACTACGAACACATCAATAATATTCCAGAGTTTAAAACACTTAAAAGGCTATATGAGAAAAATGGACATCCAACAAGAGTAACGGTTTGTTTACACATAGATACGCGCCATAATTGATTATGTAAATTAGGTAGTTTGTACGGAAGATGTGATAGGTCGTCCCTTATGACGTCATTTTTCGAAGATCGATCGCGCACCAGTTTTTTTTGTGTACAGGTAAACTTCATACCTGTTAAACTTGCATTTATCAACGGTTTTTGAGAAAACGGACGATGACATTGACATTCTTTTTTAATAAGCTTTCATTTAAAATCACTTTATTTTTCAATTTGGAGGACCCTTTAATAAAGGTCAATTATAAAAAAAAATACTGTCCAGTTAGTTTATAATATACAATTGCTATTGGCAATCTAATATTCACATGAAAGATTCACATTCATCACTGCATATTAATAAAAATGATAAAGATTTTGAAAAATATTGTTTGCATGTTTTATAGTTGACCCATTTACAGTTCACCGCTACGTTATTCCTATTAACTGCACGATGACCTGACAGGTAAGAGACACTATAATGACGTCTACTTTATTCCTGAGAAAGAAAATAAGGTTCAATTTTGTCTTTTTGAATCATTAACGATTCATTCTCTTGTTGCACTGGCTTCTGATAAATGCTTTAGTACATTCTTGATAACTTTCAAGTTGTTTTATTAATAGATTCATATATAGATGATCATCTGTCTGCTATATTTTAATCTTATACTAATGCTGCCTAATTTGTTAGACGATACAGCTTGGTGGAGATTCATTCATTTCCAATGTTTTGTTTTACTGAGATGACCAAAGGGTAAGGATAAGTTTTGTTGCACACTAGAACCGGTTAAAACATGTCAATGTCCCTCTAGCCTCTAGTCATTCCTAGGCGTTACTTCTATAGTCAACCTTTTATGTATGTGATGTTTGACGCTTTACTTTTAAATAAATCTTTCGTTTTAAATGTGTTTCCTTGGAATGCTGCATTTTCTGTTCGGCTTGTTATGTTTGGCGTTCCGTTTTCCAGAGAATCGGTCACTTCACTCCTTCAATTCTAGAACATACAAATCCAATCAAATACTAGTAGATGTATTTGTTTGCATAGTACTACAACATTAATATAGAAAAACTCTAAATTAGACTATCAAAAAATGCTTACAAGGTGCCATTGGCTCTGGTCTGTTTTGGCAAGCAACTGTTGTAAATGGAGCACATGATTTTGTTGTGACGTCATACAGTTCGGGGTATTTACATTCTGTCATGAATCCGTTGCTAGGCGAGGAGCAGTTGTAGTATACCGCGCAATTTCCAGGACTTGTTATTATTTCACTTACGTGCACAGAACAATAATCTGTAATATCGACTGAAAAAAACCAATAACAATGCAGATAGAAATGCGTATAATCTGAGTGAACTTACTTATTAAATGCATACGACATAAACGGTGTTTACACACTAGTAATTAACTAATTCATAAAGTTGGACATACTTTGTAATAATTGATTACCGCGGTCACCTTTAAATATGTTTCATTTAAAAGAAAAATGGATGAAAGAGGAACAAAATGGTGTTTTGTTGCAATTGGAAGAATTAAATTCACGTTTTCTGCACTTCATTAGAGTGTAAACTTGCCAACTCGCGTCTTTTCGGACATAATATAAAATTAATGTGTGTGTAATTTGTAACTTCAATTAACATGAAATTAGTTATATAATAAACTTCAATCATAGTAGGTGACAGATGCAAATATATGTGTTCGTAAAATAGAGCATGAAAGGGTATTTTTTACACATCTACCAACCTGGGTCCACGGTAGAGCGACATTGTTGTAATCGTGGATGGAAGTATCCATCCGCGCACCTTGTCACAGACATAGTCCGGTTCATGTAGCATTCTATATACAGATCGCTCCATAAATGGTTTGGATGAGGTTGGGCGCCATCTGGGAGCCCTATACAGCTGGGTAACCTCTCCGGACAAGGTGTGCATGCAGGATCCGCCTTGGAACACATATTCTGCTCGTATTCACCTATATAATAAAATCATTAAGCTTAAAGCTACACACTCCATACTTATTGTACCAGTTAATGAACACAAATTATTCGTGAATGAAGATATTGCAGTCCGACAACATCAATAAAGTGAAATCGATAAAGTAAAACAATTATTATCTAGCTTTGAACGATAATATAAATTAAACACTGCTTTAAACACGTTTAGCAAAAAGTGTTGTAGCTTATGTTAATCACATGGGGAAAACGACTAAAATGCATGACCTTGTTTAAAAAAAAACATCTGGAAATTATCTTAGATCATTTCCAAACTAATAAAAAAAACATTTTTTCTAAAAACAGAAGTTTCCTTTTTATTAAATTTTTGAAAATGAAGAAGAACGCTTAACAAATGATCTTTATTTTCAAATTGAGATAAAATCATTTACAATTAAGATATCAACATAAAATAGAGAGATTTTTAAAGGGAAAATCACCGTGTTTCATAACCATCAAAAAACATAAAATGTCAGTTAACACGTGGACATTCAGTGTAAAACATGTTTATACCAAAAGAACGTTTGCAATCGAAATGCGATATGTGATATGTGTAGGTGGGGGCTGAAGGGGCGAAGTCTTGATCATCTTCGACGCTTGATTTCAAATACAAAACGTCTACAGAACGGCAGAAAGATAATAAATTAAAGGGGTTGATGCACTATTTTCAAACAAGGTTTATTGTAAAGGTCTCTGGAAAAAAATGAAAAAAGCTGAAAGAATTATCAAACTGCCATGAAAAATAAAGGAGATATGACCTATTGAAAACTTGCAAAGAAACATAAATGGAGGCGGCCATCTTGGAACGATGGCGTCATAGCGCCTTTTTACCGTATATGGCATACTGACAAAATGTATTTTAAAGCAAAGAAAATCACTTCAAATGAACAATAAGCATACAATATATATTACATCTGCATATTTATTTTTAATCAATTTGCAGTGATTTTCTTTGTTCAAAAATGTATTTTTTGTCAATATGCAATATATGGTAAAAAGGCACGATGACGTAATCGTCCCAAGATAGCTGCCTCCCTTTATGTTCGTTACAATTTTCAATAGGTCATATCTCCTTTACTTTTCATAGGATTTTGATAATTCTTTCAGCTTTTTTTAAGTTTTTCAGAGTCCTTTTAAATAAAATGTGTTTTAAATAGTGCATCAACTCCTTTAATTTATTATCTTGCTGCCGTTCTGTATATCTTGGATAAAAAGTGCGTCTGTATCAGCCAATCAGAAAATGGCTGCCGCTTCAAAAACAAATAGAAGAAAGGTTCTAGACGTTTGTCTTAAGACAAAAGCAAACGTCACAGATGATCTAAATTGGAAGGGGCGGGGCATGTACTGAATACGTACATGGCGCCTGTGGTTCCGGTCTTGTGTCACATGATGTTCTTCTGAACGGGCCGCATGCCATGTAACTTCTTGAGAAGAGGTCCGGGTATTTACACTCGGCCGCAAAGTCGCCCATGCTGGAGTTGGAGTGGGAACAGTTGAAGTATTGTGCACAATCGTCCTCTGCCGCAACAATGGCCGCCGGGTTGTTGTTGCAGTAGTATTTAACTTCAACTATGACGACACAGTTTTAAATAAAACAATTAGCAAATAATATGCAAGGTGGTTTGATAAGACTGTTTTTGTTTCAAATTGTGTTTTATAATAGTACTTCCGTTTAAAAAAAAAGGCAATACAATCGTGTCATTTGCTTATTACTTAACCTTCACGTTATCTTCTGAAAGGATATTATAGTTTTAACAGTCAATTCAAATTTAATATTAATGCTTAAACCACTAATAGCACTTTTTAAATAACGTTACTTTATATAGCTGAACTCATTTTATTTTCAACAGGTTTACATTTATGGCAAAGTGTTTGTTAGACGTTACCTCTATTCACGATATTTGTACACGCTCTCTGAATGGGGTGGAAGTACCCGGATTGACATTGATTCACAGCTATGGTTCGGTTCTTGTAGCACTGTATGAAGCCAGCCTTCCACTCCAGTAGGGGTATAGCATTAGTTCCGTCCGGTAGTCCTACGCAGCTTGGGAGGCGTTCGTTACACGGACGACATTGTGGGTCGGTGCCATTACACCGATTCCTCAAATAGTCACCTGCACGAGTTTTATAGATATGGAATGAAAACGATGGCGTTCATGAAGACCGAAAATGGATATATGTATTATGAATAGACACAACATCACCCATTCGTGTACATAAAAACTATTGTATTACCTTTGGCAGGGTTTAATATTTACTGTTAGTTTAGGCATGCAGATAAAAAGTTAAATTGTAAGAAAATCTCCATTTACGATTCCACTCGACCCCTCCGACACCCCCCACCCCCCCCCCCCCCCCTCCCCACACACCCACAACGCCACCCGCACACACCCGTAATAAAACTAATTAACTTACATGGCGGTTGTGGTTCGTGTCTCGTGCCGCAGGGGACAGTCTCAAACTGTTCACATCTCAGTGTTACGGTGGAGAACAAGTCTGGGTACCTACACTCGTGGACATAGGAGGCGAACACAGACTGGGGCTCGGAGCAGTTGTAATATTGCGCACAATTTGTGTCATGCGGTTTTATTGCTCCGGGGTTAGCCTTGCAAAACGAATCAATGTCACCTGAAGTTGAAAGATTCAAAATTTCAGCACCATAAAATATACTAATTAATCCTATTGCTTGGTTAGCTTGTTTCTACCAAATACTGTTTGGTAATGCACAATTTACCTAAATAAGTTTTATATCAGAAAAAACAAGAAGCTCAGTAGTTGAGCTAAAGAGTTGTAACTAAACATATTGTTCTAGAACTGCTATACACGTTTGCGTTTTTTTATGTGAGTGGGTGGGGAAACAGCAAACCATCCCCTTTTCATGATTGGCCGTAAATGCATACATGTGAAGTTCAAAAATAACTAACCTGGATTTATTTTGGATATACAGATACGCCTGTTAGGGTCGAAGACAGCACCGTTAGGGCAATGTTGCACGGACAATGTTCTGTTCTTATAGCACCTGACGTAAGTGTCCGTCCATCTATATCCCAGTGCCATCTGGTCACCGTCATCCATACCAATACAGCTCGGTAGTCGCTCCGGACACGGCCGGCAGTTAGGATCAGTGGCCGGGCATAGGTTCTGTGTGTACTCGCCTGGTATTATATACAAAGTGAATAGTATTACTTTATTCACATTCCATCATTGCATTAATCATATGTGTCCAAACATGAAAAAAACCAACACATCAAGATTTAAGGAACAAAATTTAACAACCACCCTTCAACTCTGATATTTAATAACCACCTATCAGCTATTTTAAAGCTTGACATTAAAGCTACTCTGTCTATACTTTAACAATCGATGTATCAACTATAACTTTTTTTTCAAGCTTTGTACTGCAGATAACATTGATAAATAATCGATTTCCTTTTTATAAAAAAAGAGCAGGAAGTACGCTTTTACAAGCAAAGGCATTAACCTTGCAATACACGTTGTTTACCAAATGTTGATAAAACTGGTGTTACCCAATTTCAACGCCACATATTACGTTTTGTTTGAATGAAGAGCCATGACATTAACAGAATAACTGTAGCTTTAAATATAAAACAGGTCGTTTGTTTATATGTGAAACAAATCGTATGCAGTCTTTTAAAATGTATTTTATTAGTAAAAGTTTATATATGCTTTGCATAGATTGTTTATATCAGATATTGCACTCAATCTCTTTCCGTTAATGGTTAATACAAATAGTTTGTCAGTTATACAATATGATCAAATTCGAACATACATGGTGCTTGTGGTTCCATTCTCTTGTCACAGTGGACTGTCGTAAAATCCTGACACGTCATCGATAGTGTCGAAAACAGGTCTGGATATCGACATTCTTGTACGACATCCGAGTATCCGAGAAGTACTCTGGTACAATTATACATTTGAGCACAGTTGGTCATTGACGGTAAGACATCTCTGGGGTTGGCCTGACAATATTGACTGGCGTCGGCTGTGTTACAGATGATTTAAAATATATTTAAAAGACAAAAGAATGAGTTTATTTAAGACAGTTTTGATTTCTAGACTAAATGTATAATAGCATGTAAGTTGTTAATTTAATACATATCAAAATCACAAAAACAAATAGAAAGTATTATACACATTAGACATGTTAGAGGGAAGTGCACCTCCCATATGTTTGAGAATTCACGACTGGTATATATTTGACAATAGGTTAATTTAAGAATTACTATCTATTCTAATAAATTCATTGATTCTCATTTATTTTAAACAATACTTAAAGGGGGATCCCCATTGGAAGAAACAAACACAACAAGAGAGAAAAGCAGCCCGAATCGGTGTTATTGAGTCGTGCATGAAAGGTAGTATAATTCGCAACACCTCTAATGCCCCCTAAATCCGCATTAAGCGGTGCTCTACGGTCGATTTGTACTTTTCCTGGGTAGAACCAGTACTGTACACGTCCCGCCATCCGTAAGATCGACACTTGTAAGTGAAGAAGTGCCGATTCTTACGGATGCGAGGAAGTGTCGATTCTTACGATGGCTGGAGGTGTACAGTACTGGTTCCACCCAGGAAAAGTGGGTGGTCCTGTCTCCACCACAAAAAAATCGACCGTCATATATAAACTGACATGTGTTAAGAATGACGTAAAACATCATACAAACAAACACACTTAAAGCGACTCATACTGGGATTAAAATAAACTATGCCTACTGTTCGTTACTTCGTCTGTGCATACACCTTGCAGCGGATGGAAGAATCCAGCTTGACATTTATGTATTGGTAAAATAGTCCTATTTTGGTAGCACGTGATGTAGTCGGGTTTCATAGTCTTGACGGGAATGCGTGGTTTCCATCACTAAGTCCGACACAGCTCGGTAACCGGTCTGACATACTGTGCATGCCGGATCTGTAGCGCTGCAGCTGTTTTGATCGTACTCACCTTCGATAAATCCACACGTTGAATTAATAGTTTGATTACGTATTTGAACACATTCGTTAAATGATACTTAATTATAATATACACTTTGGTTTAGTAAAAGGGAATGGAACTTGTGTTTTTATTAAAAAGGAAGTGAATGATGCTTTACATAGCACTTTAATAGTTTTCTCCACTTTTCCGTTATTGTGGATATGTTGCAATTATCCAGAAAAAACATCCGGGAGAGAATGCATCATCGGTAATATAACTACTTGGATTTGTAGTTTTATTTAAAATAAATTATTGTTTTAATTGAAATTAAAGCTTACATGGAGCCTGTGGTTCCGGTCTCTTGTCACACTGTACAGTGGTAAAGTCCTGACACGTCATGGATTTTGTCGAGAACAGGTCCGGGTAGTGGCACTCGTGGATCGGCTGGGATATTGCCCCGCTCGTGTAGGCCACACAGTCGATGTACTGGGCACAGTTGGTCGTGGTCGGGATGACGGCTGTAGGGTTTGACTTACAGTAGTTCTTGGCATCCGCTATTGGATTAAACATAATTATGTATATGCATTACAAAAGAACAAAAAGTTCAACAATGTAGTCAAACTCAGATGTGTTGTATATAGCGTATATTGGTCTTAATTTATCATCGGTTTGTCAAACTCGACCGTTATAAATAACCTGACATGTGTTGAAACTGACGTAAAACACCATACAAACAAACAAATCAAAGAGAAACACGATTTGTGTTTTTACACAAACTGTGTTTATTGTTGGAATTGGTATCAGAGGAGATAAACTCGAACTTTAAAAAGGACTTAAAAACCAGCTATATTAGTAAATTCTTACATATGTTTTTATACTGTTTCTGTGAAACTAAGTTTAGATGTACATCGACATTTAGATTCAATGTGTTACAGATAAAAGTATATAAGTGACATAAAGACGCTTACTTCGTATAACAAACGTCGTACAGAGCTCCATGTTTGGATGGAAGTATCCGCTTGAACATTTATTTACACTGATAGTTCTATTTTTGTAGCACGTGATGTAGTCTGGTTTCCACATTCTGGTTAGGAAGGCGTGGTCTCCGTCGCTAAGGCCAACACAGCTTGGTAACCGTTCTGGACAGGGTACACAGTTTGAGCCATTTACTTGGCATCTATTTTGCATGTAATCACCTGATAACAAAAATAAAGTACATTTAAAGGTGTGTTCTAAACTACAAATATACTCATACACCTACCACCACTTGTAGTTACAACATATACTGAAAGGGAAAAGAAACGCGACACGGGAATTTCCGCTATATATTGTATATACTGCACACTTAATTCCATATATTTCCATATATATTCCAAGGAAATCCCAAAGTGTTTTGTAAAAAAAACGGTTGCAGTTAGTAAGGAGAAAGGACACAACTGAGATGTTGTAGACGTTTTAATCACAGTACACGTTGTAACAATAAATTCATAAATGTAAAATTTCCTCTTTATCGACCAGGATATGTAGCATTGAAACGAGCAATCCCAAAAAGGTCGCTGGGGTGTTTAAAGCAGGTGCTAGCGTGTACCAAACCTTACTCTTATCCTATTGTCATCCGAATAAAACGTGAAAGGTAAATAAGATAATCCCCGTCAGGCTATATCCGCTAACAACCAATACAGCATTAATAGGCAATATATGTTCAACTCAAAGATGATCATGTATATATGAATATAAAAACAAACGTTTAGAAAGTCACAGAGAATGTACTCAGTGACATAGCAGAAGCCAGAACAACAATAGATAAACCTCAGTTTCTAGTTTCAATTATGCATAGAAAGGTAATGTTTCACTAAATTAACAGGGTGTGTACATACATGGTGCCTTTGGTTCAATTCGCTTATTGCAGCCGACAGACTCAAACTGTTCACATCTCTTCGTCATTTCCGAGAATAGATCCGGGTATTTGCATTCCTCTAAGTGGTGGCCCATAACTGAGGCTGTATCCGAACAGTTGTAATACTGGGCACAATTGTCTGGGTTTGTCTTGATAGCAGTTGGGTTGGAGAGGCAAAAATTGTCGATTTTACCTGCAATGTTATTTAAAGCATTTTACTGTTGTTGTTGTTGTTGTTGTTTTAAATATAGGCGTTTAAAACCGAATCGCTGATTAATGGAAATGAGAAAAAATGGTACTAAAGAATCTACAGCACCCAACGCAACTGCACCGTAGGTTCGAACTGTATCACACACGAAAATATAGGAGTAAATTATATCGGCAATAATAAACAGGACAATACACAACATAAAGAGTGGCAAAGGCAGGGTTACCGACAATTAAATATTAACTGAGGAAGGTTTTACTTAAATCTGACGGATATCTTAAGATACTCTTTAACTTTTGAAATAAAGTGGATATTTGTGTAAAACTTTACGCTCACTTACACATAGTTTGATGGAACATAAATACTGGCATGACAACCAGACCTAGTACAGACCTATTTTAGGAATCAGTAGTAAATAGTTACTGGTCCTTTGGGACCGTCGAGTCGAATACTTGTGAAGTAGAATACCGCTTAAACTGGTGCTGTGGGGCGTGAGAGCTGCCGTACCTCTCATGAACAGAACCAATACAAACACTACAACGCAGTCTGCTCCTTTTCTCTCTTGTCTGTTTCAATGGATCATCTTTTCAAGTACTCTCTACAATATATTCAGTCATAGTCATAAGTCTTATCAAAAAATAAAATGCTATATTTTACTTACCTGTTGGTACAGTAGTTATGCAAGCAAGGGCATTTGGATCAAATATCGTGCCTGCTGCACATTTGGTGACGGCAACCGTCCTGTTTTTATAACACTGTATATAATCACTGGCCCACATCCGGGTTGGAAAGGGCTGGGCACCATCGGGTTGTCCTATACAGCTCGGGAGTCGATTTGGACAAATCTCGCACGTTGGGTCGTTTGATGGGCACAGGTTCTGATCATATTCACCTAAAATAATGAGTACAAGACGAATTATTGCCTGTTTCTTCTAGGAAATCGTATGTATGACGCGTGTCAGTAAAATATATGAAACTATTACAACATATGCCGTTATATAAGACATGCTCGGCCGTTTCCAAAGGTCCAGTATCATACTCTTTATTGTATATTGTATTCAGAGCACTGATATAAGATCCTTTTTGTATACATTGGGGTTGGGACGTGGTAACCTCATGGATAGCTTTCGACTCGAGTTCGAGTCGCACGGGCTCCTCAGTTTGTCTGGGGCAGACATGTCCCTTAGCCTCGTCCATCAGATTCGTTAATCGATAATCCCGTGTATTCGATTATATGCTTTAATCACGTTAAAGAACAGCTGTACTATATTCGATAGTAGGAAAGTAATGCACGGTTCCCTGGTTCCTATGTATCCTTTTCCTCTGTAGGAGAGTAAGGCACGGTTCCCTGGTTCCTATGTATCCTTTTCCTCTGTAGGAGAGTAAGGAACGGTTCCCTGATTCCTATGTATCCTTTTCCTCTGTAGGAGAGTAAGGAACGGTTCCCTGATTCCTATGTATCCTTTTCCTCTGTAGGAGAGTAAGGCACGGTTCCCTGATTCCTATGTATCCTTTTCCTCTGTAGGAGAGTAAGGCACGGTTCCCTGGTTCCTATGTATCCTTTTCCTCTGTAGAAGAGTAAGGCACGGTTCCCTGATTCCTATGTATCCTTTTCTTCTGTAGGAGAGTAAGGCACGGTTCCCTGATTCCTATGTATCCTTTTCCTCTGTAGGAGAGTAAGGCACGGTTCCCTGATTCCTATGTATCCTTTTCCTCTGTAGGTGAGTAAGGCACGGTTCCCTGATTCCTATGTATCATTTTCCTCTGTAGGAGAGTAGGGCACGGTTCCCTGGTTCCTATGTATCCTTTTCCTCTGTAGGAGAGTAAGGCACAGTTCCCTGGTTCCTATGTATCCTTTTCCTCTGTAGGAGAGTAGGGCACGGTTCCCTGATTCCCATGTATTCTTTTCCTCTGTAGGAGAGTAAGGAACGGTTCCCTGATTCCTATGTATCCTTTTCCTCTGTAGGAGAGTAAGGAACGGTTCCCTGATTCCTATGTATCCTTTTCCTCTGTAGGAGAGTAAGGCACGGTATCCTGATTCCTATGTATCCTTTTCCTCTGTAGGAGAGTAAAGCACGGTTCCCTGGTTCCTATGTATCATTTTCCTCTGTAGGAGAGTAAGGCACGGTTCCCTGATTCCTATGTATCCTTTTCTTCTGTAGGAGAGTAAGGCACGGTTCCCTGATTCCTATGTATCCTTTTCCTCTGTAGGAGAGTAAGGCACGGTTCCCTGATTCCTATGTATCCTTTTCCTCTGTAGGTGAGTAAGGCACGGTTCCCTGATTCCTATGTATCCTTTTCCTCTGTAGGAGAGTAAGACACGGTTTCCTGATTCCTATGTATCCTTTTCCTCTGTAGGAGAGTAAGGCACGGTTCCCTGGTTCCTATGTATCCTTTTCCTCTGTAGAAGAGTAAGGCACGGTTCCCTGGTTCCTATGTATCCTTTTCCTCTGTAGGAGAGTAAGACACGGTTCCCTGATTCCTATGTATCCTTTTCCTCTGTAGGAGAGTAAGGCACGGTTCCCTGATTCCTATGTATCCTTTTCCTCTGTAGCAGAGTAAGGCACGGTTCCCTGATTCCTATGTATCCTTTTCCTCTGTAGCAGAGTAAGGCACGGTTCACGGTTCCCTGGTTCCTATGTATCCTTTTCCTCTGTAGGAGAGTAAGACACGGACCCTCAAGATGTCTTATAACGAGTTGATTAGGCGTTAAACAAAAGCAAATACTGTAAACAAATACTCGTATAGTAAATGGAGCCAAGCTTTACACTTCTGTGAATCCTTTACTTTCAATGCGTCCGTCATTTTATAAAAATAAAACACAGAAAATAATAGTATTATTGTTGAACAATTTAAAAACCGATATTATCCAATATTTCAATATAAAAATATGAAACCAATATGAAATCTAAAACATACAGGGCGCCTGAGGTTCCATTCTCGTGTTGCACGTGACCGTGGTAAAGTACTGGCACGACATGGACGATGTCGAGAACAGATCCGGGTACTTGCACTCCTGGATAGGATCTAATGACGGGTCACTCAACACGGCTGAGCAGTTAATAAAGTGCGCGCAGTTGTCACCCATCGGTATAATGTCTGTTGGATTGGACTGACAATAGGGCTTGGCATCCACTAAAATAAAAACACAATATTGAAGTTATCTGATGTTATGAAAGTATGAATTTAATAACAATACAATGGAGAACGGTAATATTAGTAAGTTAAGCTATGCTTAAATCAGGATGACAAAAATATGTTAGTTAATACTTTCTCGTAGTTACCCTCGCTTTAGATACTGATGATCATCTTTTTGTTGTATTTATATATCGCCTATTAATGCTGCCTATATATAACTGTCCCGTTTAAAAGGAAATGACAGTAGGTTAAGACTGAGGTTTGGTGCCCGCAAGAGATTGGTTATAAAACCCTAGTGGCCATTTCGCCACTGATCGTTCCAATGCGGTACTGCCATCGTCAACTTGTATATGTGTGTTGTGTCTCATACTTTGGTTCCATTTACCCTTGTACTGTTGTTTGTACATTCCATGTCCGGTTTTATACCTACTTGTGTGATACTAAGTATGTTGTCGAGATGTTCAATGTAGTTTAAACAATTAAAAATGGTATTTGAATCTACGAGAAAATATATTCGGAACCGTTATTTAAAAAGGTTTAAATAAATGTACGGGAAGGCATTTTCACAACCGTTATCTTATAGAAACGATACAGGTAAATCGAATGGCACTGTGGAACATTGTCCCTAAGATTTTTAAGAGAAGGCCATAACCTAAATGTAGGAGTGCCGTCCCTTTGGTTTAAACATTAATTAAAACATGCCATGCCGGTTTATTATATTCTCTTTATTTTATTTATCAGTAAAAACTTTCAGAAACAATGAAATAATAGCCATATTAGACTATTACTCTTGAAACTGTTCTTATCAACCATTTAACGAACCTAAATCATGTTTAATAGCCCAGACTATGCGTGCTTGTTAAACAAAAAAGCTGGCTATTAAATTACTGATATAACCTCGTAAACAGAGCTAGACCGGACGCAATAGTTTTATCTTGTATTTGAATGTAGTTCTAAGAAGAATGACTAAGTTTCTTTTATGAGGCATTGTGAGATCGATGTATGGGACTTAGAGCTCGCATTTATTGAATTTGTATCTGTATTTCTGTTAAATTTACCATTCTTCTTGAGAAAATTGTATCAAAGTGAAATGTAAGATGACCAGCCGGCATTATTTTCTATGAGGCATTACTTGGTTTGAACCACAAATTCTAAATAAATGACTGTTACTTTCGATTGTATTCCCATTGTGGTCATTAAGTCCGTGTGATCCTATTACCTGCAGATCATGAGTGTATTGCATTAGTTGAGTATGATGCATTTATGCGTGTCTTATATTAGACACATACTTGATATACGATATGTGGAGTGTGTGTGGTCCAGTGGTAGAGCGCTGAACTCCAGATCGAGAGGTCGTTGGTTCGATCCTCGCCACGGCCACGTTATTTATACTTGAGCAAGATAATTAATCCGCATTGCTTATAACTGTTCTACCCAGGAAGCCATCGAGTGTAATTAATTTCAAGAACTTGTTCCGCAATTGATGTAAAATAAATATGTTTAAAATAAACGCTATATTCCCTTAAAGGTGAAATATGGCGTCTCTTTTGAGTATATATTCGGAAATATATATATATAATATACAATCTGTTCAAATCTTACACTTATTGGTTGTCCCGTTTTCTCACAGTAGCCAATTTTATCTCATAGCGCACACGCTTCGAGCTTCGCCCTGGTAAGTGTCACGTGATCCTGTGACGTCATTGGTACCAAACGATTAGCGGTGTCGCATTGAGTTGTATAGTATTGTCTATGTAGGATTACGTTTTATGGTACTTGTTAAAAATGCCGTGTGATGTTGCTGGGTGAAAAAGATTGCATAAAGAAGGACAAGATAATAACCTAAGTTTCTTTCGTTTCCCTAATCGAGATAATGATATATTAAGATCTGAAGTGTGGGTAGACCGTTACCGAAGAAAATCGCACGACTCGTCGAGAAAGTGGAAACCTACGAAAGACGCGCGAGTTTGTAGCAAACATTTTGAGTTGACTTCGTGGGAAGTCCATCCTTTGGTTTCATTATCTTTGAATTTGGAGAACAAAAGGCCATGCATATTAAAATCAACAGCGGTACCAACGATATTTGACTATAAAAATGAGAAGTGCATAACCCCGCCGTCTCCAAGCAAGTTGTATTCGCCTATTCGACCGGCGTTGAGGAGGAAATTCGTACATGAAGTAAGGTTGAAATTTATGTTCAATTATCTTAGCACTTCATCGGGTATACGTATGATAAATAGAAGAAAGGTGTATATTCTTAGATCTTTATATACACCGTGAATGTTTAGCTGTTGAATTAGAAGCATGCGTCTTTACGTGAATCAATGAAGAGTTGACGGCGCTAATAATATGTAGCCGTCTTTTTTTAAAATATTGCTAAGAACGTTCAGCATATAAATTTAAATGAATCCGGTGAAATAAACACTGTGCCTTTGTTACCAAATTTTAATTTTAATAATTTTAAATTATACACCCCTTCTGCCAGTGTTATAAATATATATTATCAACATATATAGGTCTATGGATTTGAAAAAAAAGCAAAATGTTTCATGGATATCTATTACAAGGCACAAAATTAATAATATTACTAGCTTTTATATTAATTCAGTAATGTTTTATGGCAAAGCAACAACAATAACGCCTCTTAGCTCGTGCAATAAGTAAAACAAGTTTAATAGAATAATATACTTTATATTGTGGTAATTTGATATGTTTGGTCTGTTTTCGATCTGTATATCAGGAGTAAGTATACATGAGTAAGTATACTTACTAACTGTCTATATCGTGCTCATAATACATTTGGCTATATTATTTAAATCATAGTATTTTTCTGTCTTTGTGCGCGACAATTAGAGCTCGCATATCATGTGATATATCCGTCTTGTGCAATACGCGTCTGCCCTCGGCGGTATTGCACCGCTCAAGTAATTGCAAAAAACAGGAAATATATCATAAAACTAGGTTTCCCTAAATGGTGCGTGCTTTTGTGATATACCGACGTATGTACCCTAATTAGGCTGTACTCTAATAGTGCACCGCAGTATTTGATTAGTCTGTATTGATATTTGGGGGCAGTGGAGACTAGAGAGCGTGTCATATTGCAAACACCGCTCCTAGTGTTTGGTGTTGATTGCGACTTACGGCAAATATATAATACTATAGAAACTATGGTGCCGAAATTATATGCTGTTTCATTTATTATTGTTTTTATTCATTTTTATCAATTATGGATAATATCTAATAAATATATTTGTTCCATGTCTACTAATCAGCAATCTGACGCTCGTATTTAGACCAGGTCTATTCATTCGGAATATACTACATTTCGCGGTTATTGTGTATGTACCAAGATATTGCAGTGTTGCGGGTGACTTACTGTCAGATTTCGATGAAAACAATGTTTCCGTTGTTTTTTGTTTGTGTTGCTGTCAGTGTATAAATACACTATTGTGTTAGATTAGTGAATAGTGTAATGACCGCTGAACGTAACGAATGACATGACACGATAGTCTTTACAAGCTGTCCATTTGCACCTGCACCGCGTTCGACTTCATCATCAGTTGATGAATCCGATGTATTTTCGTCCTCAGACACGTATTCTGGCTCAAAATCGTAAGGTTGCACATTGTGTAACCGTCTTATCACGGGCATTTCTTCTGACTCAGTATCATGATCGCTTAATTCTCACATTTTCACACAAGATATACTGTTTTGCGTTCAGTCCGAATGTAAACAAAAAATAGTTTGTTCCCAATGACGTCACTTCCGGTAATTCGCGCAAGAGTTTTTCCCCTTAGATTTTTTTCGATATTTTAGCAATGCCTGTTCGCCTGTTCGATTTTTATCTTTAAAAACATATTTTCACTGAACATACATCAATGGCATAGTAAAAATCGTATTTATAATGATATTTAATACTTAAAAACATATCAAAAGCAGATTTGTTGATTTAAAACCAAGTTCTGCTTTAACTATTTCTACATGAACCTATGGGAGAATAATGGTGATTTAGCTATTACCTCTTGTCAACTCCAGTGTGCACTGTTTCGTAATCGGGTGGAAATAACCGTTTTGACACCTGTCCAGTGGTAACATTGTTCTATTCTTGTAACACGTGATGTAGTCTGGTTTCCATGACTTTCCGGGAAACACGTGCGTGCCGTCTGATAAGCCAACACAACTCGGGAGCCGATCCATGCACACGATGCATGCTGTCATTGCAGATGGGCAGATATTCTGATAATATTCACCTATGAAACAATAAATCAAAATGCCACATCAGTTAACAACATAAAGGATATATTTGAAAATCATGATAGTAAAAATATTAACTGGTTGCCCAGTGAAGTAAGAAATGTCTTTCTTTCTTCACTGGGTTGACTAGTAGACCATCGCAAAACGGCCATGATCAAAATATTCGCAACATCTCGACATTCACAGAATCATCACGATGAATGACGGGATTGGCCGACAATGCACGGCTGGATCAAAACAATAATGGAAAGCAGTCTGTCAATAACTGGTCAAAGTGTATGACATTTCCAAAGTATATCAAACTTTGATTAAGCGTGCCATAATCATGATAATGGCAAAGCAACAATGTTAATGCAAATTTTTAAAAAGTATTTAAAGTATTGTAACAAGTAATGCTAATATATATATTAAGTAAATAAATATAAATTGTCAACGTTCACGCGAACTTTAAATGCGTATCGACAAATAAATCGAATTAATAGTCCTGGATTATCTGGAAATATATCGAATTTATTATCCTGGATTACTGTGTATCAACACTCCGACCCTCGCGGGACAAAAACAATACCTACATATCGTCTGACGGATCGTTGAACCAAACCGATTCAATCACTAGTGTCTATGTATAATAAAAACAACATACACGGTGCTTTTGGTTCCTTTCTTGTATCGCATTTGACGGTTGTAAAATCCTGACACGTCATAGTTGTGACGGAGAAGAGGTCTGGATATTTGCATTCCTGAACCGGATCTGCTAAATTTCCGCCGGACATCCGGTACACGTGACCAGTAAACATGGCTGAACAGTTGATAAACTGTGCACAATTGTCCATCAGAGGAACTACGTCGGTTGGATTGACTTGGCAGTATGGCCTTGCGTCAGCTGTAGTATTATATAAATCAGGGCTAAACCATATAACATTCACGTGCCGTCATTTAGTTAGTAAACCAATGAAATACTTTGGAAACCAGTTTAGCAGCCAACTACCAAGCAGTTGCGTTACCACATCATATGTTTGTCCAACGCATTAAACAGTAACTATTAAAGGGGCAATCATACTATTAGTTATTGGTTTTGTTACTGACCCCTTACAGAAATATGTGGGGTCAGTAAGATTTATAGGGGGCGAGGCGATAGCCGAGTCCCCCTATACATCTGACTGACCCCACATATTTCTGTAGGGGGTCAGTAACAAACCCAATAACTGATTTATTGCATCGAGCACTTTTTTTAAGGCAAACGCCGATATTTAACCCATTATAATGGAGCGTCAACGTCATTGAGACATTGTTGACGTCACGACCGGTACTGTTTAAAACCATTATAAAATTTACTTATTATGTTTGTTACTAACGATTTAAAGAACTATTTGCAAATGATTTAAACTTTGAATCAAAATTGTAGTCCATATTGTTATAGTGACCCTCTATGAAATCTACTGACCAACTATAGAATAATAGAGGGTCACCTTGTGACCGCTCTAATCCAATGAAATTCCTAGGATTTTGTGCGAGGTGCAATAAATAATATATAACTTTCATTTATTACACATTATATTCAAACGAAAAACTCATAGACAAATTACATAATTATTATCTGCAATCTCCAAACCTGGGTAACTGCTTATGTTACAGTTGGGGATATTGAATAAACGATCAACAATAAATATCAACAAGTAAAATGCATACGCTTCTGTACATCCTTTGTGCAAACTTCTTGGCTTGGATGAAAATAACCATTCTGACATGTCGTTACTTTCACAGTTCTGTTTTTGTAGCACGTGATGTAATCTGGTTTCCACGTTCTCGTTGGGAAGGCGTGGTTTCCGTCACTAAGGCCAACACAGCTTGGTAACCGTTCAGGACATCTCGCGCACGATGAGACCGACTGGTTACACAAGTTTTGCATGTAGTCACCTGGACACATTTAAATATAATCGATTTATTATATATTTTTCAGGAAATAGTGGATTTTATGATTAAAATAAAGCCTTATATTTTCATTGTAAATATGTTAACTGCTATTTTTCACTGCCGTTACTATTTTTAAATTTCAAAACAACATTATAAAAGTAAGTATTAAATGTATATCAATAGTTTGAATATGGTATAACTAAACAATGAGTCGTAGTTTTTCAAAACTTGTATTGTATTTTAGGAATTGTTGTCATTTACTGATTGTATACCAAATACCGTCATTTACCAGATGTCGTCATTAAACACCAGAAACAAGTTTTAATAATCCCTTGACAATATCACCAGAGGAATGGATAGAAAAAAAATATTATAACAAGAAATGTCACTGTAAGTGACAAATGCCCCCGAAGTGACCTTTGACCTCTATGTATGACCTTGACCTTGGAGCCATGGACCTGGATTTGTGCGCGACATGACGTCTGGTTGTGGGGAGCCCTTGTCCCAAGTTATTTGAAAATCCTCCCAGGCATGCAAAAGTTATTGACCGGACATGATTTGACCTTTGACCTCTAAGTGTGACCTTGAACTTGGGGCCACAGACGTGGATTTTGTGCGCGACACATCGTCTTGTTGTGGTGAGCACTTGTGTATTTGAAAATACGTCCAGAGTTATTGACCGGACACTATTTTACTTCTGACCTCTAGATGTGACCTTGCCCTTGAAGCCACTGACCTGGATTTTGTGCGCGACACGTCGTCTTGTTGTGGGTAGCACTTGTGCCAAGTTATTTAAAAATCCGTCAAGGAATGCCAGAGTTATTGACCGGACACGATTTGACCTTTGACCTCGAAGTGTGTCCTTGACCTTAGAGCCACATACCTGGATTTTGTGCGAGACATGTTGTCTTGTTGTGATGAGCACTTGTGCCAAGTTATTTGAAAATCTGTCTATGAATGTCAAAGTTATTAACCGGACATGAAAGCACTTCATTTTGACATTTGACCTCTAAGTTTGGCCTTGACCTTATGAGTCACGGACCTGGATTTTTTGCGCGACACGTAGACTTGTTGTGATGAGCAATTGTGCCAAGTTATTTGAAAATCCGTCCATTATTGCCAGAGTTATTAACCGGACACGATTGTACGGACGAACGAACGCATGGGCTGACGGACGGACGGACGGTGCGACTACTATATGCCACCCTTCGGGTGCATAAAATGGTTAACAAAGACTCTCATGTTTACCTCCATAAATATCGTTATAAACAAAACACAACCGGGGAATCAAACGCTTTTACGGTATCTGACCCTTTAGTGGACTTTTACGTCGAACCATTGAATGAACGAAAAGGGAGACAGCGAGTACACACCATTCGATTTAAGTTTTCAGACGGTTATTTCCCTTTAACTTGTGAAAATACCGAAGTCAGGTAAACTATATCCGATGGTACAGTTGAAAAATCAAAATAAATTGAAGTCATAACTTTTTTCAAAGGACGTTTATTTCTATTCAAATGCAGTTGGTATAATTATGTTTTAATTTATAACTACACAAGTTTTCATAATCCCGAAAGCAATGGAAGATGACGATAACTACTACATCGAGCGCAGACGACGGTATATTAAGTAACGGTCACGTGACACTTGTTACCGAGAATAGATATTTTTAGGGCATGTTATTTATCCTTCAGCAAGATATTTAATCGACATTTGCAAGATCGATGTAAAACAAATATGTTTAAACATTATTTAAGGCAAATGGGGAAGCTTCTCCACTGTCAAAACTTTTTATCAGATAACTGTTTCTGATTTAGATATAATAAATATGACGACATCTGGTACACAACCAGTAGAGATTGCAGTTTGCCGGTTCATTTGATTTATTTTTCAAAAATATATTTGTTTTGTTTTCAAAAAAAAAAGTTTTCTCAATTCTCAATGAAAATAAATCCTAAACTCACTACAAACCAACAAATATCCTCATTTCTATAAACACCAAAATATATTATAATGTTTAATCTGCAAAATATCAAATAATATCTAAAACTGAAATGAAAACCAGTATTTTCAAATGTTGGATCATGTGCGATATTATTCCAATCCTGCAAGTGCACATACTCTCCTAAGACAAGAAATGAAATGATGGTTGCCTCCCTTCAACGCATGCACGGTTATATTGGGTAAGTAACCTCAAAAACGAACGAGATCATGGGTAAGGTTTCCCACCAAACATGCACCCCCATGACTCGAACCTACGCCCGGCAGAGCTACGCAGGACGCTCTAATCATTATACTCATGCGACTAACGGCTTCTATGAGCGTACTCACATGGTGCCTGTGGTTCTGTTCTGTTTGTACATTTGACGGACTCAAAAGGTTGGCACTGTTGACTTGTGATGGAGTACAGGTCTGGATAGCGGCACTCTGTCAGATGGTGGCCCAGTGGTGTGGTCATGTCAGAACAGTTGTAGTACTGGGCACAGTTGGCAGGATTCACCTTAATGCTTCTGGGGTTAGCCATGCAGAATGCATCAATGTCCACTGATAAAACAAATAAAATTAAAAAGAATAAATAACGGAGTCCGTGGCCACCCTGAACTAGAACAATATCAAATAACTCGAGTTAGTCTTAATATTTTGCAATAAAACTTTCTGGGTGTCTTAATCTCTTATCCTACACATGACATTTTTCTTTTTGATAGACATTCTACAAAACTAACGTTTTGCAATGGAACTGCCATTTCAAAAACATGTAGAATTCTTAATTCCTAACTGATTTTGAAAAGGTATTTTTATTTACCGCTAAAAAAGTCTGTTTCAATGATGAAAAGTCCGACAAATTATTTGGTAGAAACAATCGTCCCAAACCAGAACACTAGTACCTGTATTAACCGTTGTAGTACACATATGTGTGTTGGGGTCAAACACGGCCCCAGACGGACACCTGTCTAAGGTAATAGTTCTGTTTTTAAAGCAGTGAATAAAGTTATCTGTCCACGTGCGGGCGGGGAAAGGCTGGTCCCCATCGGGTATCCCAACACAGCTGGGTAGTCTTTGTTGACACGATATGCAGCCGGGAGTCATCAGCGTCGAACAAAGGTTTTGCGTGTATTCACCTGCAAGTTGTAAAGAACCAGATTAAAAAATAATACTATAATTAACCGTGCTGGTTAGTAATGAACAATCAAGGCTATAAATGATAAAATACACTGATATAAATGCAGTTCGCCTTGATTGGATCGATAATTGATTTTTGTTTGAACAAGTCGGTTTCTTTACTTAATAATTCAATAATTTCACGTGGGAAAAAAACAGAAGACGTAGAAGCAGTTAATTGATTTTTGGAACAACTTTATTCAAATGAAAATATTACTAGGCATATGGTGTTTGTCATTGTATGGAGATACATACTTTATATTCAACAAATTCAAAATAACGTTTGCAATTAAACGATTTGTAAATTACTGGCGGGTAGAGGTGAGGGTGGGGGGAAGAATAATGGGTATGGAGAAATAGGTCCTGATTGTTTTAGAGATTATTTATCGCTTCAGTTTGTTAAGTTGGGCGTTTATTGCATAATCTTGTCTTTTTAAAGGTCTTTCTTTTTCATTTTAGCTCGACTATTCGAATATACTAGAGTTTATGTATTCGCCCCGGCGTCGGCGTCGACGTCGGCGTGTCCCACATCAAGTTGTGCGTGTAATCTGTGTTTACAAGTCTATTTCTCTTACATTTCTGACCCTAGTGCACAACCAAATTTTGCCAACTGGCTTCCTTATATCATTATCTTAAGAGCTGCATAAGTCATTTTGGTTTCTGTAAGCCACGGGCTCCCTCGGAACCCAAATTATGATAGCCCTTAAAATGTCTCATGTTCACATAAAATGTTGGGTGCTGTGAATGCAGGTCTATATTATTTCTTGTCCTAGCTCAACTAAATTTGGGAACTGGTCTCCTTATAGTATATGTTGTAAAGTTTGTGTCAGTAATTTTGTCTTCTACAAATTCTGGGCTCCCATGGAACCCAAATTGTGATTGCCGATAAAACGTGCAATGAAGGCAGATCAAGGTTTTTCTTATGTCACCCCAAATTTTGTTTTTGGGATTTCTTATAGCATTATTCATCTTATTCATACTTCACCCAAATTGGGGTATGGGCTCCCACCTACGCCCCACTCCAGCCCACCAACCCGAAATCTGAATAATTTTTTTTCATAATTATTTTTGTGTTGCCATGGTTGTTTTGGTCAATTCTTAAAGATAGCTACACCGCCCCAACCTCCAAACCCGATTTTTTTTTTTTACAAATGTCTGTGTTGTTTTAATCAATTCTTACACATTTGCACATATATCTATCTTATGCCCCCCACCCCTCAGAAAGCCGTTTTTTTCATTTTCTATCCGATCTTAACCCCCCCCCCCCCCCCCCCCCCCCCCCCCCCCACACGCCTCTACCCACCCCCACCCTATATTTCTGTGTTGTTTTTGTTTATCAATTCTACACATATTGCTATGTTGCGCCTTCGCCCCCACCCACCCCATCCCCCCACCCCATCATCACCACTACCCGATTGTTTTTTGTTTTTTTTTACATATCTCAATGTTGTTATGTTTCGCTCACCAGTTCACACTAAAACGAAATAGATCTGAATAACTGTTGGAAATTTAGAGTATTTAATTACAACATCAATAACATATCTGTATATAATGTTATTTCATTGGATGAGGCCAACAACATCGTGACATCGTGACAAAAACGTTTACAAAGTCACGTACTCTTCTTCGTGAGGAACTTGTTTTCATGCGCGGTAGGCTGCACTTGGTAAATTAGCAATGAACAGTTTCTTTGAGTTTTTCACTTGATAACGCAATCTAATAACTACACGTGATAGCAGTGAAAAGTGCATTTGTGTTGTAATGCACGCGCTAACGCACACGCATCCCTTGCATGTGAACATGCATGAATCCTATAATGTAAATTCCCGAGTTGTGTTTCTTTTTTTCCTTTAGTATATTACGAATGTTTCAACTACGCCGCCAGTACATTTACGAGAAATGGCTTTAGAAAACCCTGACTTTGACTTACACGGGGCTTGTGGCTCCATTCGTGTGTTGCACGTGACTGTGGTAAACTGCTGACACGTCATGGACATCATGGAGAACAGATCTGGGTATTTACACTCTTGCACGGGGTCAGTGGCTGTTCCCGTGGTTACCTGTGTACAGTTGATGAATTGTGCGCAATTGTCAGGTGTCGGAATGATGTCGTTGGGGTTTGCTTGGCAGTACAACTTCGCATCGGCTGTAATATAATACATCGCATAGGAATGTCAAGAAATGTCTAAAGATAGAATATTGATATATATTATTAATAACTGAACACGCATATTTTCGCTATATAATATATATAATTTCGTATTTCATATAAACCTGCTTGTTTTATCGCACATTTCTAAAGATTCATGCAGAATGATCCATAATATGAATGGAATAAGACATGAAATTTGGAGAAATCGTAATTTTTGTAGATAAGCGATACACAATGTTACACAAATGTACTTATATTTATAAAACTGTAAAAGTATATCAGTTAATTTTGATCAGTTTTTACATTAGTTTAAATATTCTCAAATGTTTTGGGGGTTTTAAAAATGTATAAGCGAATTACAGTAAACTCGTGCCTTAAGTTACGGTACATACTCAATAAATAACATGTAATGACACTACTTTGAAATATTTCATAATTCTTCTTAACAATTCTGAATCATGTTTATAAAAATTGAGAATGAATTTTAGAAATATTATATAAGATTTACCTGATATACACGTATGAAAACATGTATAATCAAGGATTTATCCATAAAATCCTTGTGTACAATGAACGTTTCAAATGTAAATGTCAAGCCTCATATGTGAATATAAATGTCAAGCCTCATATGTGAATATAAATGTCAAGCCTCATATGTGAATATAATGTGTAACATATAAATATATATGTTGTAACACAAATACATAATATGTTTTGACATAAATATGTATATACGATTTAAATATATAATTTAATTATATACGACACAAAATATGTATCTACGTACAGTTTGAATATATATACAACAACAGAATGTATGTACGATCACGATTTATATACATATTGAACACCCCTTGTTTACGTCAAAAAATATCCATGCATGATTTATACGTAATACAAGGGGTTTTACAAAGTTCTAAAACAACAAATGAGTATTCGCTTGACATTTAATTGAAAAGGATGGCGTTTATATTATGAAACATTATAGTGAAACTATTATATGATATGTTGGTAAGATAAATACTCTTAAGAACGAACGTGTAAACTTTAAATCTTACTTCTTTTGACATCTTTTGTGCATGCCTCTGCGACTGGATGGAAATATCCATCAGGACACGATTTTATTGGCAGCATGGTTCTGTTTTTGTAGCACGTGATGTAGTCTGGTTTCCACGTTCTGGTTGGGAAGGCGTGGTTCCCGTCACTAAGGCCAACGCAGCTTGGCAACTGGTCTGGACAGCGGTTGCATGACGGGTCTGTTTGTCGCAGTTTTGCACGTATTCGCCTAGAAAAGAATACATTGCATTTTTAGGCTGTATTCCATATTCCTAAATGTACTAGTTGTTAATTAGGTATGTGCCTACTTTGTTAATACAATGGCAAGAGTTAACAGTGGAGCAGCACTGTATTCTAGTGAGCGTTGAACCCAGGATCAAAAGGTCGTGGGTTCGATCCAGGCCATGACCATATGTGTTGTGTCCCTGAGCAAGACAGTTTATCTGCATTTGCTTAGTACTGGTTCTACCCAGGAAGACAATGAGAGTGATTCAAATAACTTCAGAGAGCTTTCGTTACAATCGATGTTAAATAAATATATTGCTATATATCAATGATGGGGTGGCCCTGTAAATAAAACTCAAGTTAGTAATGATCTTTTAAAGGTAATAGGAATTTTACGTGAGTGGTAAGTTTCTATTGAATTTACTGAACTAATTCACAAAGGTATGATGATATTATTGAATTTATGAGCACGATTGTGAGATTATATTTATTACATAACTCAAAATTGTTTTTAACTACACAGTCGTATAGTATTAATGTATATGCTTGTAAATAAAAGCAACGACAGATCACAGAACGACATAATATGTGAAAATTTACATGGAGCTTGTGGTTCCATTCGTTTGTCACATTTCACGGTTGTAAAATCCTGACACGTCATTGACAATGTTGAGAATAAATCCGGATATTTGCACTCCCGCACAGGTTCAGCCGAAGAAGTACCGCCACTAGTTACGACGGAACAGTTTATATACTGAGCGCAGTTGTCCATCGCCGGAAGTACGTCATTTCGGATTGGATTGGCAGTAAAGGGTAGCATCCGCTGTGAATACATATAGATACAATCAATGTTATAGTGTACCAATTAATTTCCTCATTGAAACCAATGTTTAAATGTCACATATTTCTACACTTCAAATCAAGTACAAATAACATTTCAGAAGTGTAATGTTCACAAAAAGGGTAGCTCTCCGCTTGAAATAGCAGCATTAAACGGTAAAGGTAAGGTTGTAACCTTGATTGTTTGTTTACTGCAATCGGGCAATCCCGCCATTCTTTGGGACCATGTTTCGTAATGCTTTCAAAATCTTGACATTGTGTAAGCCGGAAGTCAACGTCACAGAAAATAGTGCATGGCCATTATCCACAGGTGTTGACTTATGATGTGCTTTGCGTGTTTGTCATTAAAATACCGATTAAGGTTATAAAAGCGCTTTCATTTAAATAAGCTATAGATAGAACAATCGGCTAAATGACATTGCAAAACTTTGATGAAAATACTGCTTTTTAGGGCGGAAATGCCTTTATTTAGTTATACTAAAGCTTACGTCTTTTAACATCGTCAGAGCAAATTTCCTGGATAGGATGAAAATATCCTTTGGTACACTTGTTGATTGGTAGCATGGTTCTATTTTTGTAGCACGTGATGTAGTCTGGTTTCCACATTCTGGTCGGGAAGGCGTGGTTTCCGTCACTTAGACCAACGCAGCTTGGCAACTGATTCGGACAAAGTGTGCAGGACGGGTCAGTCTTATTGCAGTTCTGTTTATACTCGCCTGTTGGTTTTAAAGTACTAGTGTATGGACAACTTAATATTAAAGGCATACTATGCATAATTGTTTAAAGCATAATGAAACAGTCGAAAACGTTTTGGAAGTATTATAACAGGGAAATACACAAACAAATCAAAGAAATGGAATACAACTTCGACAACTATGCCAACAAAAATAGTTCCAATAGAAATTCGCGAAAACTCATGTTATATAATGTACTGTTATTGTGTTTCTGCGTATACCGCGTTTGCACTAGCAGATCCACGGGGGTCGCACCGGCGCGCGCCCCCCCCCCCCCCCCCCCCCCCCCTCCGCACACCTAAAAATTCCGGATCATACATGTATGTCCATGTTACTGTAGATAAAATTTCAAACAATTTCGATGCACGCCCTCAGTATAAAAATGTTTCTCGCTCGCTTCGCTCGCTCTACGCATAATGACTAATGAGTGGTTTAATTAACACATTGTTAAATCCTTTTATTTGAAAACGGACTTGTTTTATTCATACATGTATGTCCATGTTACTAAAGATGAAATATCAAACAATTTCGATGTACACCCTCAGTATAACAAAAGATTTTCGCTCGCTCGACGCATAATGGCTAATGGGCGGTTTAATTAACACATTGTTAACTCCTTTTATTTCAAAGCGGACTTTTTTACCCTATCAATGCACTACCGAAACCGTTTTATGAGGCTAGTTACGGTCCCGAAAAATTGGTTTGTGCTTAAAACAAACAGCTTAACGGGTAAAAATACTTATTTATAATAATTTATGTGTAGTTATTTTCTGAACAAACACTGAGTTACAATTATCTGAACTATCAGAAATGTCTGTAAGAAAAAGAATGTTTCCGTACAAGGTGCCTGTGGTTCCATTCTCGTATCACACGTGACCGTAGTAAAGCCCTGACACGTCATGGACGCCATTGAGAACAGATCCGGGTACTTGCACTCTTGGATAGGGTCGGAAGAAACGCCGATTGACAGAGTAGTACAGTTGATAAACTGTGCACAGTTGTCCACGGTGGGAACAATGGCGTTTGGATTGGCTTGACAATAAGGTTGTGCGTCAACTGAAATTAAAGTATATCTCACAATGATTACAAACATTCCAGTTAATTGTTCATAGGTATTGCTGTTGTTCTCATGTTGTCATTCCCTGAACAGTTATATGGACATACGAATATTTTACATTCACTTTATACTTTGCTGGAAATTCTAATTTCGAAAATACTTCACTTTTCGATAAGGCGGACCTAACTACGTACGCATTCAATATTTCTCAATAGAAAATTTGACTATTCCGCGCTCTGAAAATACACTGACGACATTTATCTTTCTTGCACTCATTATCATTAACAACATCCCAAGGCACGTTATTTTTAATACTATAACAACGGGAAACTAGTGTAAATAATGTAAATATAAGAACATATTCTCAAATATCTGCGCCATAATATTTTCGCGGTTTTCAAAGCCGGCAGTGAATGGCAAATTTACCATAAAACGCTGACGCGCTTCATGGAATTTGCCATTCACTACCGGAGTTCAAAGCCGCATAAATGACGAACATTTGCGAATCGGTTGTTAAATGGCGATAACATATTCTTTTCCACATATTTGCAGACACCCTCATTTATAAGACTAACGAGTGCCAATTTTCTCCTTTCTTAAACCCGGGCGATTTGGAAAGAAATGTGTTAGCCTCATATTAAAAGACTGATTACAAGTACATACTGCGTGTGACATCCTCCGTACATTTTCCTAATGTTGGATGAAAATATCCTTTGGTACATTTCTTTATTGGCAGCATGGTTCTATTTTTGTAGCACGTGATGTAGTCTGGGTTCCACATTCTTGCTGGGAAGGCGTGGTTTCCGTCACTTAGACCAACGCAGCTTGGCAGCTGATTCGGACAAAGTGTGCAGGTAGGGTCACTCAGGTTGCAATTCTGTTTATACTCGCCTGGTGGTATTAAAGTACTAGTGTATGGACAAGTGAACGTTAAAGGCAACATATGCATAAACGAATATATCATAATGAATCAGGCGACACAGTTTTTGGAAGTATTATAACTTAGGGAAATACAAAACCACATCAAAGAAATGGAATACAACTTCGCCACCTAAATAGTTTCAATAACAAAACCGCGAAAAGCCATGTTATGTAATGTACTGTTAAAATATGTCGCGCATACACTGCGTTTATGCTTAAAACAAATATCTTACTGGGTAAAATTAGTCCGTGTCCTAATTTTTTCAACTATCAAAAAAGTCTATAAGAAACTGAATGTTTTCTTACAAGGTGCCCGTGGTTCCCTTCTTGTATCACACGTGACCGTGGTAAAGTCCTGACACGTCATGGACGCCATAGAGAACAGATCCGGGTACTTGCACTCTTGGATAGGGTCTGACGAAGCGCCGATTGACAGAGTAGTACAGTTGATAAACTGTGCACAGTTGTCCGTGGTGGGAACAATGGCGTTTGGGTTGGCTTGACAATAAGGTTGTGCGTCAACTGAAATTAAAATAGATTACACAATGACTACAAACATTCCAGTTAATTGTTCATATGTATTGCTGTTGTTCTCCTGTTGTCTGCCCCTAAACAGTTATATAGACATACGAATATTCACATTCACTTTATACTTTGTCGGAAAAATAGCGTCTAATTTCGAATATACTTCACTTTTCGAGTAGACGGGCCTAACTGCGTGCGCATTCAATATATCTCAATAGAAAATGACTATTCCGCGGTCTGAAAATACACTGATGACATTTATCTTTCTTGCACTCATTATCATTAACAACATCCCAAGGCACGTTATTTTTAATACTATAATAACGTGAAACTAATGGTTTGTTTGGTGTTTTTACGTCATTTTCAACACATGTAAGGTTATATATGATGGTCGATTTTTTTTTGTGGTAGAGGCAGACCACCCACTTTTCCCGGGTAGAACCAGTATTCTACACCTCCCGCCATCCGTATTGTGTCTCTGAGCTAGTGAGAGATGCGCAATATTTTTTCGTGGTTTTGAAAGGCGGCAGTGAATGGCAAATTTACCATAAAACGCTGACGCGCTTCATGGAATTTGCCATTTACTACCGGAGTCTAAAGCCGCATAAACAACTAAAAATTTCGAATCGGTTGTTAAATGGCGATAACATATTCTTTTCCACATATTTGCAGACACCGTCATTTAAAAGACTAACAAGTGCCAATTTTCTCCTGTCTTAAACACGGGCGATTTGGAAAGAAATGTGTTAGCCTCATATTAAAAGACTGATTGAAAGTACATACTTCGTGTGACATCCTCGGTACATTTTCCTAATGTTGGATGAAAATATCCTTTTGTACATTTCTTTATTGGCAGCATGGTTCTATTTTTGTAGCACGTGATGTAGTCTGGTTTCCACATTCTTGTTGGGAAGGCGTGGTTTCCGTCACTTAGACCAACGCAGCTTGGCAACTGATTCGGACAAATTGTGCAGGTAGGGTCACTCATGTTGCAATTCTGTTTATACTCGCCTGGTGGTATTAAAGTACTAGTGTATGGACAACTGAATGTTAAAGGCAACATATGCATAAAAAAAATCATAATACATCAGTCGACACAGTGTTTGGAAGTATTATAACTTAGAGAAATACAAAACCAAATCAAAGGAATGGAATACAATTTCGCCACCTAAATAGTTTCAATAACAAAAACAAGAAAACTCATGTTATCTAATGAACATTAAAATATGTCGCGCATACACTGCGTTTATGCTTAAAACAAATAGCTTTCTGGGTAAAATTAGTCCGAGTCCTAATTATTTCAACTATCAAAAAAATCTATAAGAAAATGAATGTTTTCTTACAAGGTGCCTGTGGTTCCATTCTTGTATCACATGTGACAGTAGTGAAGTCCTGACACGTCATGGACGCCACTGAGAACAGATCCGGGTACTTGCACTCCTGGATAGGGTCTAAAGAAACGCCGTTTGACAGAGCAGTACAGTTGATAAACTGTGCACAATTGTCCGTGGTGGGAACAATGGCGTTTGGATTGGCCTGGCAATAAGGTTGTGCATCAGCTGAAATAAAAGTCAATTAACATTTGATTAAAACAAATTCCATTTAATTGTTGGAATAATTAATTTAAATTTTCTTCGGGCAATTTATTATTGTTGTTAAACTGTCGTCTGCACTTGAACATTTATGTTGCAAATAAACATAACGATATAATTATATATTTACATTCACTTATATAATAGCTGTTGAAATAAAAATAGCGTCTACTTTCGAAAGAACTTCAAGTTTAATTTAAGAGGCGGAGCTATTGCGTACGCATTCAGTGTGTCTCGGATCTGAACATACACTGACGGTATTATCTCTCTTGCACATTTGTATTATGTATCATTCAATGAACACACTTCATGGAACTTGCAATTTACTTCCAGCGTTTAAAATCGCACACACGCCGAAACGCGCGATTTAATGCTTATTTACATACACCCTCATGTTATAACAAGTTGCGTTAAACTCGGGCGTCTTGGAAAACAATGTGTTATCCTCTGATTAAAAGGCTGTTCAAGGGTACATACTTCGTTTAACATCATCGATACATGTTCCTAACGTTGGGTGAAAATATCCTTTGGTACATTTCTTGATTGGCAGCATGGTTCTATTTTTGTAGCACGTGATGTAGTCTGGTTTCCACATTCTGGTTGGGAAAGTATGGTTCCCGTCAGTAAGACCAACGCAGCTTGGCAACTGGTCTGGACACTGCGTGCACGACGGATCAGTCTTATTGCAATTCTGTGTATACTCGCCTGTGGGTATTAACGTACTAATGTATAAACAACTGAATTGTTAAAGGCAGAATATGCTAATAAAAGCAAAAAATGGAACAGTCGACAGTTTTCGGAAGTTTTATAACTTTACTAGGGAATTAGGCTACACAACCATCAATAAAATAGAAAACACTTCGCTAACTATGCCAATTATGCCAACTATATAGTTTCAATACAAAATCGCGAAAAATCATCTTATATATTGTACTATTAAGATGCGCCCCACCTAAACTGCGATTACGCATAAAACATATAGCTTGCCCGTCAAAATGATTTATTTATAGTGCAGGCAGGTTATACATATCTGGCAGAAATAAGCAATGGCTAGAAGACAAAAAGCATAATGCTATGCTTTTTGTTTTGAAACCTTAGTTTCTTTTATTTGTAGTTTTTTTTCTCTAACAACAACTTACGAACAATTACCTAACCATTAGACTGTCTATAACAAATCAAATGTTGTCTTACAAGGTGCCTGTGGTTCCATTCTTGTATCACATGTGACAGTAGTGAAGTCCTGACACGTCATGGACGCCACTGAGAACAGATCCGGGTACTTGCACTCCTGGATAGGGTCTGAAGAAACGCCGCTTGACAGAGCAGTACAGTTGATAAACTGTGCACAATTGTCCGTGGTGGGAACAATGGCGTTTGGATTGGCCTGACAATAAGGTTGTGCATCAGCTGAAATTAAAGTCAATTACAATTTGATTAAAACAGATTCCATTTAATTGTTGGAATAGTTAATTTAAATTTTCTTCGGGCAATTTATTATTGTTGTTAAACTGTCGTCTGCACTAGAACATTTATGTTGCAAATAAACATAACGATATAATTATATATTTACATTGACTTATATAATAGCTGTTGAAATAAAAATAGCGTCTAATTTCGAATGAACTTCAACTTTAATTTAAGAGGCGGAGCTATTGCGTACGCATTCAGTGTGTCTCAGATCTGAACATACACTGACAGTAGTATCTCTCTTGCACATTTGTTTTATGTATCATTCAATGAACACACTTCATAGAACTTGCAATTTACTTCCAGCGTTTAAAATCGCACACACGCCGAAACGTGCGATTTAATGCTTATTTACATACACCCTCATGTTATAACAAGTTGCGTTAAACTCGGGCGTTTTGGAAAACAATGTGTTATCCTCTGATTAAAAGACTTTTCAAGGGTACATACTTCGTTTAACAGCATCGATACATGTTCCTAACGTTGGGTGAAAATATCCTTTGGTACATTTCTTGATTGGCAGCATGGTTCTATTTTTGTAGCACGTGATGTAGTCTGGTTTCCACATTCTGGTTGGGAAAGTATGGTTCCCGTCAGCAAGACCAACGCAGCTTGGCAACTGGTCTGGACACAGCGTGCACGACGGATCAGTCTTGTTGCAATTCTGTGTATACTCGCCTGTGGGTATTAACGTACTAATGTATAAACAACTGAATTGTTAAGGGCAGAATATGCTAATAAAAGCACAAAATGGAACAGTCGACAGTTTTCGGAAGTCTTATAACTTTACTAGGGAATTAGGCTACACAACCATCAATAAAATTGAAAACACTTCGCTAACTATGCCAGTTATGCCAACTATATAGTTTCAATACAAAATCGCGAAAAGTCATCTTATTTATTGTACTATTGCGCCCCACCTAAACTGCAATTATGCATAAAACATATAGCTTGCCCGGAAAAATGATTTATTTATAGTGCAGGCAGGTTATACATATCTAGCAGAAATAAGCAATGGCTAGAAGAAATCTTAATTCCTTTTATTTGTAGTTTTTTCTCTAACAAAACAACTTACGAAAAATTATCTAACCGTCAGACTGTCTATAACAAATCAAATTTGTCTTACAAGGTGCCTGTGGTTCCATTCTTGTATCACATGTGACAGTAGTGAAGTCCTGACACGTCATGGACGCCATTGAAAACAGATCCGGGTACTTGCACTCCTGGATAGGGTCTGAAGAAACGCCGATTGACAGAGCAGTACAGTTGATAAACTGTGCACAATTATCCGTGGTGGGAACAATGGCGTTGGGATTGGTCTGACAATAAGGTCGTGCATCAGCTGAAATTAAAGTCAATTAAAATTTGATTAATTGTTGAAATAAGTAATATTTAAAATTTCTTATTGCAATTTATTGTTGTTGTTTTTAATATGTCGTTTGCAGATGAACATATATGTTGCATTTTTTAATAACGATACAATTATTTATTTGCTTTCGCTTGATATTTCATGTATTTTCTGTTGAAATAAAAATAGCGTATATTTTCGAACAAACTTCAATTTTCAAAGAAGCGGAGCTGTTGTGCATGCATTCAATGAGTCTCAATGGTAAAGGGATATTCCCCTGTCTGAAAATACACTGGCGGTAGTTGTCTCTCTTGCACGTTGTTATTATGTATCATTTTCTAAAGGCACATTATTGTAAATGTAAACATTTATTCGCATATGTTCGGCGTTTATGACGCTTTAAACGCCGGTAGTAAATGGCAAGTACCACAAAGCGCGTTTATGCAGGTTTAAACGCCGATAGTCAATGGCAAATTCCATGAAGCGCGTTTATGCAGGTTTAAACGCCGATAGTCAATGGCAAATTCGTATAACATGTATAAACGCCGAAACTTAATTAAACGAACTTGCCATTTACTACAGGCGCATAAACGCCGAAAAATGTGATTCAATTCTTAATTGCATACACCCTCATGTTGCACAAGTTGCAATCTACTCCTTTATGAAACTTTGGCGTTTTGGGACGAAATGTGTTAGCCACTAATAAAAAGACTGTTCAAGGGTACATACTTCGTGTAACATCC
This sequence comes from Cyrtodaria siliqua, assembly GCA_037043455.1. Classification (NCBI taxonomy): domain Eukaryota; kingdom Metazoa; phylum Mollusca; class Bivalvia; order Adapedonta; family Hiatellidae; genus Cyrtodaria; species Cyrtodaria siliqua. The sequence goes on along the minus strand of JAWPHD010007439.1, from coordinate 29,018 downwards.
TCGATACATTTTCCTAACGCTGGGTGAAAATATCCTTTGGTACACGTCTTGATGGGCAGCATGGTTCTGTTTTTGTAGCACGTGATGTAATCTGGTTTCCACATTCTGGTTGGGAAAGTATGGTTCCCGTCACTAAGACCAACGCAGCTTGGCAACTGGTCTGGACAGCGAGTGCATAACGGATCGCTCGTATTGCAGTTTTGCATATATTCACCTGATGAAAGATACGTCGAAATATAGTTTGAGACATTGAGTACGATTGAGATATGTAGGAGACAATTAATTGCATTCTTACAATAAAAAATACGCTATTTTAAAATAAGATGGTAGCAATTGTGTACGTCAATGTAAGATTTAAAAAAAATAGTAAACCGTTGATGCTCGTCCTAGACAACACGTCTCTACACTGTCGACTTATTGTCATGTTATTCGAACTATACAGTTCAATTAACTTTTTATACAATTTTAACATACATTTCTTATTCCCGTTTTATCTGTAGTTCGTCCTAACTTACCTCTATATAATATGGAAAATATATTCGACTATGAGTATCGATACCAAAGATGTGAATATTTGTTTTACACATTTTGTTTGAATACAATAACTGTTTGTCCTTAATTAATTTTAGAATATAAAGTTGTTTTAGTTTCTTTGTGTTAGTTTGTAATAAATGTAAGCATACATGGCGCCTGTGGTTCTGTCCTGTTGGTACAAGCTACGCTTTCAAATTGATCGCACGAGTGTGACACAGTGGAGAACAGGTCCGGGTACTTGCACTCCATCACGTGATGACCGAGGGGCGTGGTCATAGCTGAGCAGTTGTAGTATTGCGCACAGTTGGATGGATTCTCCACAACTGCACCGGGGTTGACCTGGCAATAAGCATCGATGTTGGCTGGAACAAGAACGTTTGACATTAAAGGGAATGTAGCGACACAGCCAAACATCTTTATTATTGAGAGTTCTGAAAAACTTGAATAAGGGCGAAAGAATTATCAAGATCGGATGATAAATAAAGAAGATATGATCATTTGAAGTTTTTTGTTGAAACGGATATGGAAGCGGCCATTTTGAGAGCTATGACATCACGGTTCTAAATTACCATATATGGAATATTTATAAACATGAAAGTTTACTGATTTTTAGGGAAAAAATGACAGCTGCTGTATGAAAAATATGTAATACTTAATGGCAATAATGCTTTATATGACCAGTAAAAAAATGCTTTCATTCATATTTATTACAAGGTGACCAATTACCAGAATGTATACCCTGCTTTGCACCGTTAACGGTCAAACACATCTTATTGGAATGTGTAGACTTTGATCCTATGCGTCAAAGGTACTACAATGTTAATACTATTAAAGAGTTATTTGATACTGTAGATTTTAGTCTTGTTTTAGATTTCCTGAAAGAGATCAGACTATATAAATCATTGTAATGTGTTTTTATATATATATTTACTTGTTTATATACCCGTTGACGGGCATTCGTTGATTTACATACATAGTTTATATTACACCTTATCATCCCTTATTTTTAATAGTTTTATCTTTATATATTTACATTAATTTTTAATTAATACTTCTTTTCTTCATTTTTCATCAATTTTTGCGCACAATATGACCTATTTATGTGTCGACGTGCCGTAAAACACCATTCATTCATTTATTTGCAGTTATTTTCTTCGTTTTAAATGATATTTATCAATATTCCATATATGGTAATATGGAACTATGACATCATAGTTCTAAAAATGGAGGCTCCCATATTCATTGTAGAACAACCTTTAAATGGTCATATCTGTTTTGTTTATCATCCGATTTTGATAATGTTTTCACCTTTTCTCAAGTTTTTCAGAACTCTCAATAACAGAGCTTGTTTGGCGGTGTCGCTACATTCCCTTTAAAATAAGAACTGAACAAATGATATTATGAAGCAAAAATTACTTTGCTTTTACTTTCGTTTGAACTTAAATGGTTGTGGAATCTGTGGTCCAGTGGTAATGCGTCAAAATCCAGATCGAAAGGTTGTGGGTTCGATCCTCGTCATGGCCATGTTAGTTATCCAAGAGCAAGATAATTAATCCACATTGCTAAGTGCTGGTTATACCCAATCCATCGAGAATGATTAATATAACTGCAAAAACGTGTTTCACAATCGATGTAAACTATATATGTTTAAACTATATGGCTATTTTATAACTAGTTTAGTGATGACTGCCGCGATGTTTGCCGCGATCTTTCTGACGATGTTGGCTGCAGCTTTGCGGCAAGTTTTATCTGCATACAAATTGTATCCTTCATAATGTATAAAGAATGAAAAAGCTTGTCATGATGTAATGGTGCACATAGAAACATATATATTTGTCTTGAACTTTCGGCAAACGTTATTGCTTTTGGCGACTTTCCGGAAACAGTTCTGATTAATAACAATTATTGCAACATCTTTGCGGCATCTTTGCTTCAAATATCATCATTTGGTAACAACCAACAGGGCTTAAATATTAAAACAAATACAGATTAACATTTATCAATTAATATTTTAAGTATTAAGTGATTTTTCTAATACCTGTGGATAGCTGTGTGACGCATGAACGTGTAGTAGGATTAAACACTCCACCCATCGGGCATTTATCCAACGTCATTGTTCTATTTTTGTAGCAGTGAACGTAATTGCCTGTCCAGAGTTTGTTCGGGAACGGCTGGTCGCCATCTTGTTTTCCAATGCAGCTTGGGAGTCTGTCTGGACACGGTTCGCAGGTAGCGTTACCGCTCATGTTACACAAGTTCCTAGCGTATTCACCTGGTACGAATATATTGGGAATGAGGCATTAAAGAAGGTACATCAAACGTTTCGCGGGGGTCCAGGGCCCAACTTTAAACTGACAAATGCGTATCCGTTCTAAATAATAATGTATACTCCTTCAAATAATTTAAAGACCACAAAATAAATAGAGCAGTAATAATTACGTAATCTTTAATATCATGCATTTCATGTTTATATAAAAAGTTAATACATGCGTGTAATGTAACAATTTTACAACATTACAACTAAACTTAAAAACTGCAAAAAAAAACCCAGTAAATTGTTCGATTACAGCACCTTAAAAATGACCAAAATTTAAACATGATCCTTAAATTATTTTGAGGAGTATATAAGCCTACACATGACTAGGTTACCCACAATGGGGTGCTAATTTAAGCATATTAAGCCTGATATCATTCACAATATATGGTGAATTAAAATGTTTGTCCTGAATACCACGGTACTAACATTATATTGTAATTGATATCACATTGTTATCATGAATAATCTCTTTAAATTGTTTTTGTTGTTTTCTAGAAAAAAGCTGATGTACTCCCTTTAATTTGCCACAAGTTAAGTGTACGGGCAAACTATACCCGTACGGGAATTGCGCACTATTTTAAAACATTTGTTTGTGTTTAATATAGGATTTTAAAGAACTTGAAACATGGTGAATGAATTATCAAAATGCCATAAACATACATAAAATACGACCGAACGAAACGTTGCAAACAAAATAAATGGAGGCTGCCACCTTCAGATGATGAATTGTCAAGCCCTTTTACGATATATGGCGTATTGATACATGTCGTTTTGTGCAAACAGTTCAGAAATTATAGTTCATATATTTGTATCGTCTGGGAAGAATTTTGAAAATCCACCTAATAAACTTTACCATTGCTTTTATTATCTAAATAATTAAAAGAATCTTTATAAAAAAGCGAAAACGCAATAATATATACTGCCAGTAAATATGTATTAGAACAGGGTTATACACATAAACTGTAGATGGAGACCAAAACATTTTGCTATATTCCGACCCAAAATACTTGTCGACCAAATAAACTCACATGTCGAGCAAACACATTACATTTGATTCAAATATGTCGATCGAATTTATTTACATGGTTTAATATAAGTTAACAAAATGGAAAAGAATAACTATATTCGATCCAATATACTTACATGTCGACCCAAAATACTTGCATTTAGACCGAATATACTTGCACGTGGACCGAATATGGCTTTGTTTCGATCCGAAATACTTCCATGACGACCAAACATGTTTACAATCCGAACTAATATAACTATATTTCTATCAAATATACTTACATGGCGCCTGAGGTTCCATCCGCTTGTCACACTTAACAGTCGTGAAATCCTGGCATGCCATTGACATCGTGGAGAACAGGTCTGGGTATTTACACTCCTGCACGGGGTCAGAGGCTGTTCCCATGGTAACCAGTGTACAGTTGATGAACTTTGCACAGTTGTCTGGCATTGGAACAATATCATTGGGGTTGGCTTGGCAATATGGCTTGGAATCAGCTGAAAATAAAACACGGCGTGCAATTCAACGTGCAGACATAAATAATGTGTTTCCCTAGTACACGAGAGACCTTAATAGGTGTGAAGTTGCTCTACCGGTATAACGTGGGCTAACCATGCTGGTATATATAAAGATAGTATTGGTATCTATAAAGATAGTGCTGGTATCTATAAAGATAGTGTAGGATGATAAGCTAGGGTTTGGTCAGTAGAGCTAAAAGGCATGTCCAGGTAACCAGTACTTTATACAAAATCTGAATATATAGAAATTAGCTAGAGTTTTACAAAATTGTGTATATGCTATATACATACGTGATAACACATCCTCTGTACAGTTTTCTTGCGTTGGGTGAAAGTATCCGATAGAGCATTTCTTTGTTGGCAGAATGGTTCTATTTTTGTAGCACGTAATATAGTCTGGTTTCCACATTCTGGTTGGGAAGGCATGGTTCCCGTCAGGAAGACCAACGCAGCTTGGCAAACGTTCTGGACACTTCACACAAGTCGAATTTCCAGGATTGCAGATGTGTTGGTCGTATTCACCTAAAACAGTGTTTACAAGATTAAAATAGTTAAACTATGACGAATTACACCAGGAAGACACGCTCGAGTTTGTATATACATGTTTAGGGCGTTGCATTTTTCAGTAAAATTAACAGTTCGATCCAATCAAGAAATAGCATTATCACGCGACATGAGCATGATCCATGTTTAGATTATTGTAGCCAATCGCCTTTGTATATTATTGGGCAAAAGTGCTGTTTTGGTAATTGTGTAGTCGTTTTGATTGACAGGTGTGTTGTAAGTATATAATAGAGCATGAGTTTTGCACGTGTACGGGGAGATAACGATGCATAGTGTGTATTTAGGCTATAATGGTACAAGTATAGAATAAAGCATGAGTTTTGAACGTGTACGGGGAGAAAATGCACGAGCATTAGCGAGTGCATTATCGTCCGTACTCGTGCAAGACTCATGCTCTATTGTATTTGTACCACAATAACTAACATATGCTGTGTATATCCTCGGGTATTGCACGATGCATAGTGTGTATTTAGGATATTGTGGTACAATGTCCTTATATGACATTACATGTTTTAATGGGACGAAAAATCTCATTTCAAAATTTATTTTGTACTTTGTACCACGTGGTTTAATAATTTCTTTTGTATCTTACATTATTACAGTATAATGTTACGAAATAGTAACCTACACGGTGCCATGGGTTCCATTCTCGTCGTGCATGTCACTGTTTCAAACTTTTCGCACTTCCCTGATGTTGTAGAAAACAAATCTGGGTATGCACACTCCACCACGAGGTTGCCTAGTGATGAATTTGCAGCTGCGCAGTCGATGTATTTGGCACAGTTTGTTGGGTCCGGAAAGATCATCTGAGGGTTGGCATTGCACACGTCGGTTACCTCACCTTGAAATTACACACATATAATACACGTAGGCATACCAGTCAAACAGGAAATGAAGCATTCACAGAACACAGTCAACCGGAAACACGCTTTCAAAACAAACGACAATTGCAAGTATGCGACATCACAAACATAAAGGGGTTGACAAAAGGGTTACCGTTTTGAAACTGTTAGTGGCAAAAACGCCAGTGGGGTTGAAACTAGGTTCTAGGGTGCATTAAACCTCATGCTTACCCTATTGTCTTCCCAATAAGACTGGACAATAAAAAATCCTTGCCAGGCTATATCGTCTATCAAACTACACAGCATTAATCGGCAGTATGAGTATAACACAACATGATCATGTATATATGAATATTTATCTTGGCAGAAGCCAAAGCAACAAGAAGATAAGTCATTAAGTGCATGACAAGACACGAGTGAAGGCAAACATGAAATCTTACCATCCATTTCAGGATTTAGGTAGACGTCATCATAGGGTCCACAATCTGTCCGGTCATCGCACAGTCAAAAAGGAAACCAAAGTGGAGATCCGTAAATGGGTCAACCACTTAACTTGCAGTACGTTACAAAATGATAAACTCTTTTGATACACTTTCTGACAAGTTTAATAATAAAGAGTGTATAAAAGTGATAATGACAAATATCGTATAACGTTTGGAAATCACGTCACCATAGATGTAAGGTTGTGATAGTCGCAGAAGAGTTCATAAATTACTACTTTGTATTTTAAAAGTAAATCGGGCCTGGAATTCACCAACCATTCTTCAAACTATTCTTAGACTTGAGCCCAAGTACTGAAATTTCGTTCAAAGATATTTACATGACCATCAAAGATAAACACTCGTAAGAACTTGCTATAAATTAGTATGCATCATTTATACATAGCAACTTGCTATAAACGTTTATTCTGTACATTTCTAGAAATATTTGTGATTGAAATTTGCATACTTGAGCTTAAGTCTAAGAATATTCTCAAGAATGGTCGGTGAATTCAAGGCCAGGTTACGATAATATTAATTTGCAACAGTTATTTTAATGAATTTAAAAAATAAGCGAAGTGCATGTATATGAAATTACAGTAGGTGTGTTGACTTGCTTGGTTTTACTGCATCAGTATACTTCTTAGTGACGGGATGAAAGTATTTCTTTGACTTACTTGTTTTTACTGTATCAGTACACCTCTTAGTGACGGGATGAACGTATTTCTTTGACTTACTTGGTTTTACTGTATCAGTACACTTCTTAGTGACGGGATGAAAGTATCCACTGGTACATCTCCCTTGTGACAAGGTCCTGTTGAGCAGACATTCGGCATACTCCGGTCCCCATTGGCGGCCTGGGAATGCCTGCAGTCCGTCTAGATGACCAATACAGTTGGCATGAACCTGGGGACACGGTTTACAGGAAGTGTTCGTCGAAGGACAAATATTCTGGTCATATTCACCTTAAATTGGATTGAATTGCATAAGTTAGTATGCATTTGTTTTATATCATTATATCATTATATCTCCAAATTAACATCACCAACTTTGACAAGGGAGAGTGGTATTGTGTGGGAACGTGGGTGGGGTGTCAGTTGTGTGGGAAGTGTGTGTGTGTGTGTGTGTGAGAGGTGGGGGTGGGGGGGCGTCGTGGGGTGGGGGGTTGGTTATGTCGTCTAATAGGATCGGCTAGTTGTGCATATCGTTTAAGTTTGGTTTGAAAAAGAAATACACGAAAAACTTGTTTTATCTTCCCCATGAGGTATGTGTAAAAGCATGTTTGAGAACAGAACATAGTATGTGTACTTAACAGAGCGGGATAGTACGGTATTTCCAGGAATGGTAGGATGGGTCAAAACATGTGATTTCCATGGAATCGGGATATGCGGGAAATGGATCAAAACCATTCGGGGCGTGGTGCAAATAGATCAAAACCATTCGGGACGGGATGGAAATATGTTTAAACCAGTCGGTACGTGTCAAAAACACGGATCAGACCCATTCTGAACGTGGGGTAAATGAGTCAAACATATGGGAGAAAAGGGGTCAAACACATTTGGGCGTAGAAAAGAAATGTATCAAAACCATTCCAGCCATGGCAGGAATGGGTCGCAATCAGTCGGAAAGTGGGCTAAGGCAAACAGTGTTTGAGGATATGGGGAAATAATCTCTTCATTTCAAGAAGATACAAAATGCAAATATACGGGAAATGATAAGCGCTTGTGCCGTCCACATTTATTTAGAAACAGATATAAAAACAATAAATACTACTTACATGGCGCTTCCGGTTCTCGTCTTTGTGCGCATTGTACAGTGGTGAAGTTCTCACACTGCCCCGTCAACGTAGAGAAGAGATCAGGGTAATGACATTCGTCAGTTTTTGCCGCCAGTGATCCTGGTTTGACGCAATTGTAGAATTTGGCGCAGTTGTTGGGGATGCCCAGCATAGCTTTGGGGTGTAGGCGACAATAAAACGACAGTGTTCCTGTGGAAAACGCCAGAATGATGTCAGATAGCTTGTCAAGTCAAATATATATACATTCTTGGCTCATGGGTTTGCTAGTAATGTTTTAGCATGTATTCCGTTTTATATACTGAATTTATGATAACTGTGAAGGCACAATGCTCCAATACAGTTTCAATTTTTAATTTTCATCTTTTTAAAAGTACATAACTATAACATTATAGCTTTGTGTTTAACACTTACATTGAAATAACAGAAAAACTGCACTGTTATACGACAGGACGCAGAAACTCAGACGAGACGAGTGTGTCCTTATACTGCAAATTGCAGAGTAATTACAAACAGATTTGTCCGACGTTGGTATTGAGAGTTCTCATTAATTGAATTGAACAGAATCAGATTTCTATGATTAATAAACGTGCAAAGAGGATAAGCTCCGATCCACGGACTACGCGGGACCTCCATGATTTACCACGCATGCGACGGACGAGACTAAGGAAAGTGTCTTGCCCAACGACATACAAAAGAAAAACCCAGAGACGTCTGTGAGGTTTGAACCAGTGATCCCCGCATCCAAAATCCACCTTGTTTTCCACCGAGCCACGTTCAATCTGTGTAGCCCTACACAACGTCTGCTTCTAAATGTCTTATAGTAAGCAGTATAACTGGATTGGACTATAGCATAAGATGTTAACTGAGTGGGAACTCTTGCATGCAGAAAGCTATCTCTATGGTTTATTGGCAAAATGATTGAAATTGGGTCTAACGCACCGTTAACACATCGTATTAGGGTGGGACAGCACCAGCAGAGGGAGACCAATTATGAAGTTTCCCATCAGACATGTCTCCGCCAGGGGGAGAACCCGTTTGTGGGAGAGGTATGTAGCTGTAAAGTCAATGCCTTATCTAATAATGCTACCAAGGCCGCTCAAAATGACCTTATGAAGTTATGAACATACTAATACAGCACGGATCCCTTAAACTGCATAGGAATGGTAACATGTGTTACTTTACCTGGGTTATGTGGCATGCACCGGTGCGCGCCTGCATTGAAGTAGCCTATGTCACACTGGCCCTGCCCCATCGTCCTGTTTGATTTGCAGTCCTTGTACTCCGGGGCGAACACTGACATAGCTTGTCTGCCGTCGTCTACACCCACACAACTGGCAATCCGTTGTGGGCAAGGCTTGCATGTCGGGTCAGAACCATTACATTTGTTCTGATCATAGTCACCTAAATCGGGCAATTAACAATTATAATAGTCAAATATATCTTGTGAAACCATATAGTAACATTTAACAATATGCAAAAGTACATATATTACAAACTGTGCTTTTTCAGCAAAAGAAATAGGGCAGTGAAAAAAATACAATAAAATAATCCATGAATTCATCAATAGATAAAGAAATTGTTCAAAGGAAAAAGACAAATCAATGTGCCCTATACTTACAAAATGTAAATTAAATGTGATTTAAAAAAAAGAAGACAATACAGGCATGCAATGTATCGTTTTATATAACATAAGGCAATCGACAAGAACATAAAAAAAAACGTGAACATGGTCCATCGATAACTACATAGCGCGCCCGCGGCCGGGATAGTCAAGACGTTGTGTCGTTAACGTGTTCGCCTCTCAACGCATCGGGTTCAAATCCCATTGGGAGCTCTTGTCAAATGAGAAAGTTTCGATTCTTACGTAGTGTGTAGGTATACATACAGTACTGGTTCTGGGTACCACAAAAGAAAATCGACGTCATGTGTGGCCTAACATGTGCTAAAAAAATGTAAAAGACCATTCAAACAAACACACTACATATACTTACACGGGTCCATGGGTTCGTATCGCCTTCCACAGGTGACTTTATCAAAGTCTTCACACTTCATAGTGACGTCGGAGAACAGTTGTGGGTATGGGCATTCGAAAAGATGTAGCTTGCCAAACGGTGACTGGCGATTACAGTCGAAATATTGGGCACAATTCAGTGGGTTTGGTACAACAGATGATTTGTTTGCCAGACAAATCGCTACTACGTCAACTGTCAATTGAAATATGTATGTAATTAACCATGTATATTATAACCGTGCATTTTAATTCAATTTTTAATTATTAAAATGACATAACTGATATTTTTAAGAAAAAGTATGGACATGCACACCACCCTCACGCCTACCTCACCCCCCTCCCTCCCTCACCTCCCCCCACCCCCTCCTTCATCTCACACATCCACCCTCACGTGCCGTGTGCGAACATCTGTTGCGTCTGTCCTCTTCCTCCCCAACCCCGTTCCAACTTACATATGGCAATATATGTTTGCGAACCCATAATTAACATAAAAAATGTTTAAAATGTGCTGATCCCCACAACTTACAACAACCAACACACCCCTCAGCCCCCATCCCGCCCATCTTCCACTATCCCCAACACAAAACTTCTTTCAACGCATTACATTGATACCAGTTCAAATAAGTTGAAACATAATAATATATACATAACAGAAATCAATACATTCCCAGAAAACACGATCATGTATTCAGACTTTGTAAAAAAATAAAAAAAAATAAAAAAAAAATGATGTAATCAAACTAACCTCCACATGGTGTGCCACCGTAGCATGTTTTTGTTTCTGTGTCCGTCCCTGTGCAATTTTTGCCGCCAAATTTTGCAGCAGGCGAGTCACACATCCGAGTTCTTGAAAGGACTCCATCACCGCACGTGACAGAACACGTTGTACTCCAAGTTCCCCAATTACCCCAGAGACCGTCAACTGCAAACGTGACAGAAAAGCACAAATTATATGTTGAGCCCCGAAAATGTGTTTGTGTCCGGAGATGTCACTGTTACAAAGCATCAAATTATCCAGTTGACATATAGAAAAAGTAACTTTATTGTGTCCATCAACATGTGTGACAAGCAAAAAGGCAACAAACACACAAATAAAAACTTGAATATTCAGTTCGCCCATAGCTCGAAGTTCGACCTTCGACATGGGTTAGATTTGGATTGTTGTCGAAGCTCGAACTATACAAACATCGGGATAACTTCCCACATTGGATTATTTACTATTTATTTATTTATTAAGTATTTACATACTCGGAGTGGTTTTCACACAATCTTCGTCTACCCTACCATCACCATCGTCATCTGAAAATAAAGATAATGCAAATACATATATAATTAGTAATAATTATCAGTTGCAAAACTGTCATAACGTATTTAGCAAACACAAACAAAAACGATACACTGTCATTGGTAGGCCCATGCAGTATTATCACGTATGTAGTATTCTCTGAGAAGACACATATTTCACAGAGATGTAGATATGTTTTTACTACAAGACATATTTGCGACTCAGATTCAAAATAAAATGAAGTTAAGTAAAACGAAAAGACATAGTCTACATTCAAAAAAGTCCCGTGACAATGCTCATAATGTTTACAGTTCAAAGAAGCCAATGTATCGTTCGCTATCAACCAGTGTGTTACCGTTTAAAGATTATGTACCCTGGAACAAAACAAACATTCGAAGTTTCATATCTAAAACACTTCTGCATACTTTTACATGAACTGGTAGTACCTCATCTTATTACACTCGTTAGAAACAAAAAACTGATTTCAAAGACCTGGGTTTTGCGCGCGACACATCGTCTTGTTATGATGATCAGTTGTGCCAAGTTGTTTAAAAAATCCTGCAGTGGTTGTGACGTTATGGTCCGAACCTGTTTTTTCTGAGACCACTCGACCACGGGCGACCCCAAATTTATGTGAAGCATCATTATATGTTTATTCGAATGGTGCACCTGAGGTCATAAATGCCCTCGCAATGGGGCTTATCAGTTTCATTTAACAAATCTTAAATTCTTCTGCAAAAATACAAGGTATAGAGCTGTTATATTTTTCATGTAACATCGTCTTATGGTCCTCTAACTAATTTGTTTTAATGGTGACCCTGAGGTCAAATTTGGACCCGCCCCAGTGGTCACATATTAAACATAGACTTATATAGGGAAACATTTAAAAAATATTCTTCTCTGAAACTACAATAGCCAGAGGTTTAATATTTTGCATAATAACAATCTAGTGTTTTTAGTTACAATATTTTTTTATCAAAAACTATGGTAACAGTAAATGAAAAGAAAAAACTGTGATGGGGCCTCAATATAATGTCTCTGTGGTAATCAGTCAGCGAGAAGTAAGCAGTTAAAAAGCATGCTATCCATGATTTTTCAAGGTCTACATTCAGTTGGGAAATGTGTCTTTAACGTCAAACAATGTTTGGATCAAAATTACGATATGGATCCTTTAAAACCAGCCAATGCATTATCAATCAATGTACTATTTCAAGTATACCAGTCAAGAATTCAAAGTCAAACTATACTTCAAAGCGAGTGTACAGTGCAAAGCTTTTATACTTAAATACTTGGAATATTTCCTTTTGAAATGCATGTGCTATATATACTCGGTAAAAATAGTTTTGGACCAGGGTATATAAAGTCATATAAAAATAAAACTAGTGGACAGAATGTAAGTATCTTTTTTTAGTACCCAAGGTCTACCCTATCCGGTTAATTTGGTAGCAGAAACATTAAATTCCAAACAAGATTTGATTTTAAAAAAATATCGCGAACACACAAAGGGTCTGTAAAAAATGTTGCAAAGTCCATAAAAAGTAACAGTTACGGACACATTCGAGTAACCTATAAAAATATTATTATTTTTGGCAAACTTTCATTGTAAACGATAATTATTGTTGATTGTTGATCTATTGTGAATTATAAACTGAGATAATAAGGGTTATGGTCGAATGTCAAGGTTCAGCGATCACTGTACGGGTTCGAACACTGCCATGGTCCAAAACTTTTTTTACAGAGTATACTATCTACTGAGCATAAACTCTTCCCAGTGCAAGCTTTAAAAATCAAAATCATTGAACCATGAAGACCGACTGCGGCTAAGGTGCGAAAATCACGTTTTGCACGGGCGCGCAACAGATAAATAAGTTTCTCGGGAAAAAATCGTTACGGTTCTACGACTAACGAGCGAAAAACACGCTTTGCACGGGCGCGCAACAGATAAGTACTTTTACCGAGGAAAAATCGATTTTACAACAACAACAACAACAACAATTATAGACTTAAAAAAGAATTAAACAAAAATATAGAAAACAAAAAGAGATGATTATATGTAAAATGCCTTGACTTCCTGACAATATACATTGCGCGGTTGCATGTCAAAGGCATGTGACTATATTGTTGCAGTGTCACGTGTCTTCAACTAACAGACTTCTTCGATGTTTTTTGGTTATTCGTGACAGACGCCGACCTTGTCGACAAAAGGTGACAGCACCTGTCCAAGAAGCCAATATCCACGCCAAACATTAGACTGGCTAAGTCCTTATGTTTGTTAATATGTATACTATTTGAGACAAGTCAAGCTATCATCAAATAAAATGGTTTACATTAAGTCCCCTTTGGATTATTGGCTTTAAACATATGTCAGTAGTTCAGAGCTAATCAGAAATTTTTGGGATTATAAGATTTGATTTTGATTTAGTTTGCAAAATATTAAAAAGAAAATTATAACCACTTGGACGACAGCCAGTCTAGCCAAACGTAGGCGGGAGAGGTTTCGAACAGTTAGCTCTACAACAAGGACTCTAGACGTCTGACATTTTAATCGTATGAATTATGTTGTCCTGTTATCTGAGTTCTATTAAATTTTCACAGAAACCCATTTATTGAATTCATGTATGATTTACAATTTGTCTGGAGGAGCAAATCAGTAAATTAAAATTAATTTTACAACGGTGTAGCCAAGTGTAGCGTTTTCTAAAGTATTTCGGTGTAAAATTCAAAATCTTCCAATGTTACCGTTTTGATGGTTATCTGGTGTACACAATTCCTCGTCAATTCTGTTGTCACAGTCGTTGTCAATACCGTCACCAGGGACGCTTATCGTCCGGGTGCAATTCTGAAATATAGCAACAGATACGATATCGATAGTCAATAAATGTGTCTTTGTTTTTATAAATGAATAAGAATCTGATGCTTGAAATCACTTGCAGATACGTATCTTCGAACCAATTAGTTTGATGTTTCAAAGGTATACCCGATTTACATGTCATTTTTAAAGGGGCACATGGCAATCTTGACGTATTTATCGAGCGATTGATTCATCTAGTATCACTGACGTTAAATATGTTTGCATATATTTAAATAAAATAAAAAAAATACGTAGTTTTCAATTGTTTTCAATTATTTTTCGTTATTCTACCATAGGTTTAGATATCATCAAGTAGTAATTTGCAAAGACACTTTGCTTCGAACCTTATATGATAAGTATTAGTAATGATCTGCAGGCGCCTAGCCAAACTCCCCGCAATGGTTACTCCCCCTTTCTGTTTACAGTAACCACTGCCACCACGTAAATTTATAGCTGAAATCCAGCTAAGTTTAATTTTTGGTTAAATATTTTTTAGCTCAATATTTCAACTTGCTTTGTTCATAATATAGGAAAATAGTGTGAAAACGGTATCTGGTTACAAAAATAATTCATTTATAAAAAAAAAATCTATTTTAGCAATTTTATATTTAATATGCACACCGGTTACTTGTAAACAAACATGTATTCCGTTGAGAACATTACATAAGCTGTGAGTAAATTTAATAAAGAGATTACATCCAAGCCAAAACAAGTTGAATGTTTTCAACATCTTCTCGAAGGTGATGATGTTATTGCCAAGTTGCCTGTTGGTGACGGCAAGAGTTTGCTGTACCAAGCATTACCTAGTGTATCGCCATTTTGTAATCACATGGCCTCAGCTATCGTCACGTGATTTGTGTGGTGGCAGGGATTATTGGCTACAATATCACTGCGCGGAGGTTGGCGCGTAGCTACACTAGTTTTCGTCATACGCAAGGTTGATTGCAAAATCATTAAAATTGCTTTGAAATGCATTTGCTTTGAAATGCATTTTATTTTTCTTGTCAACATTTTCGTACGCAGCTGTATATCTGTAGAACTAAAAGGAAAACATTACACGCACGCACGCACGCACGCACACACGAACGCACGCACACATTCATTTGATAACAGGTCTTTGTGTATATGTTATATGTTTATGTTAAAGCTGCCCTTGACAATTAAAATAAAAATGTAACAAATATATATAAAAAAACATATGTATAATTTATAATATTTAAACTTACAGGATTGTATATGATAGCAGTGCGCATGCCTGTAGGAAATCCGTATGATTCATGGTACGCATGCCCATAAAGGTAGCCCCCAAATGTCGATAACGGATCGCTATGACGGACAGTATGTGGACCATGGGGTAAAGTTATGTATGCGCCAACCAGGGCCGTACCCGGAATATCAGTCCAAGTCGTCTGAGGGAATGGTTTTCCGTCGAGAAGTAGTCCGCCGATATCAGATTTTTTCGCGACTATCATGAACTCGTTTTCATAGCGGAAAGTAGGGCCGTACTCGGGATGCGAATATTCGGGTGTGGTGAATGTGTAGTCTGAGCCGAACTGTTCGAACGGTGGAAGTATCATCATCGAAGGGTCTGCAGGTTCGGTACCGATTTGTTGCGTTTTAACGAACTGTGCCAACATGATCGGTTTGGTTGCGGTAATTGAGTTATATTTGCCGGAAGGTAGTTCAAAGGTGAACGTTTCTCCTTTGTTTAGAACCTTATCCGGAAAGCCGGGTATGATGACCCTAGTGTTGTCTTCTTTAGCAACTATTTTAAACACATCGCCGACGGTGCGACCAGGTATGGGTGCCGTCACGAACTGTTTACCCCATCGGTCCGAGGGCACCAACTGCTCCACAAGATGATCGGAGAAATTACCAATGCTGACAGTGGTTTTGATGTTTCCGCTAAATGCAGATACCGGCTTGTCAGACTCGATGTGCGTACCTGAAACGGAAATGAATTGAATGTTCTTTAACGACTCATCAAAATAGTATATATTTAGAGACGCCTCTTACGGTGAAGGATATATATCAGTCCGAGAATCTGACCTACTCTTCTTACGAACAAATATATTAATTAGTGTGGTTCTTAAACGTGCTCGGAGGATGGACTCCCATAAACGGGATCGCCCTGTTTATGTCCCCGTCCAACATACAAGGCTAAGGTTAGTGTTTTGTCCAAGAAACCAAGTGGCGTCGATAAGGCTTGAACCCGGATCCACGGGTTTCAAGTCCACTGGGTTATCCACTGCGTCACACCAGCCCCTTACATTAAACGGGAACTTAATAATGGTTACACCTGGTAGTTAATTGCAAAAAATAAATAGTTACTTGATGCATGAACAACACAATATATTAAAATGCACGAATAGTACGCACGAGCCATTTTTTCATGGGGAGAATGCTTATAAATGTTTACCTAGAAGATTAAAATCAGTCTAATGGTCCACAAATACGACGGTAACCTAATTTGCATTTTATCACAACCCGAAATTATCTGAAATAATCTCAAATGAGTTATATACTAATAAAGATATAACATAGCATTGACCAAAAATGTACACCGAACTACGAATTGACAAACTCTAACCCACCTGTTAAATCTCCTTCGCTTTGAACTTGAAGAGTTTCATATTGGTTCAGTTTTACATTTATAGTGTCACCGGCATGAAATGTTTTCCCTTGAAAGGTCACATTAACATTGCCGTTGCCGGTAGGCAATGTTATTTTCACGTTAGTTCCGTCGTCTGTCGCCGCCAAGCCCAACTCGGTTTTTATAGAAGCAGGACTGTAGCACATAGCGTAATAATCCGTGCCAAGTGCGTCGACTGGGAGACCTAAGTACACATCATTGGACAGTGTTTCTTTATTGGCACCATAGACCGCCACTTCTCCATCCGCGGTAACAAGCAGTGCTTTTGAGGATGTATCACTGCCGTTCATTCGGAATACAGTGTCAATTAGAATCTTCTTAACATCTCCATCCGTAATTGTAAATGTTTCATCGATTTTCGGGCTGCTCCATTTTGGTGAGGTCACGTGGACATGAACGTCCTTCTTCTCCGCTGTAGTTACATACAACTCCAGAGGAAATATCTGCGCTCCCATCTTCAGGTTTTCCATAAACATGACAACAAACTCGAGGCCTTTGTTGTCTGGCGGGGTTGGTGCTGAAGCCGCAGCTTCTCCTAAAAAAAGTGTTAAACAAGTTTATATATGTGTTTGTGAGATGATGTTCTTTTTCTTTTTCCAGAGTTCAGATCTCAAACGAGGTTCTATTTAAATATGAGTTTATAAAACAAGTCATATTAAATGGTCATATTTTTAAGTCTGTTATTTAAGTCTTTTTTTCTGAACATACATATTTATTTGAAAACACAACTATTAAATTGAAAAACGCTCACGCTTGCATGTTGTGTTTTATCGCACGTCGCTGACTGTCAATTTCACAAAAAAAAAGCCGTGTGAAACAATTCACATTGAAAACTTACTTTCGTTGCGTCTGTTATGGGCGTTTCTTTTCAGCACAGATTACATTTTGCAATACACGTTAATTTCCATGTCACATTGCTTTTTTGTTTCGCAATAAGACGTAGCCAACACCCAATGCAAAACAAATATAATCCTAATTGCACAAGTACGCTTACTGTAAAACAAGTTTGGAATGGTCGTTGACTTTCGACCCCTATCGCAAGAGGAAGTTGTATGTCTTTTAAACATAACAAGAAAATATATAATGTAACGTTATATATGTGGACAGTTCTATGCGAACGATTAAAACCTCGTATATTTCCGTAAACAAATGCGAGACTGGTTCGCCAATTTCCGTAAATCATCAAAACAATTGCCAACGACTACGTCTGTATTACTATCATTGACCAAATGTAGCACTGTTATCTCAAAGGCTTTAATAATTAATCAAAGACACGCAGTGAAAGTAATTGTACATATATGTTTCATTTTAAAGGGACACACGCTAATCTTGGGTTTTATATCAAGCATTAAAATTAGCACCTCGATTAATCAATCCTGTATCATTTTGACTTTAAAACTGCTTGAATGTAATTAATAAAAAATCTTGGATTTCAATTGTCTTCGTTATTCTACCAAATGTTTAAATATATTATTGATGCAGTATAATATATATTAAAGTCAGTAATATGTAACACCAATTTGCTTTGAACTATTTTAATAATTAATATTAATGATTGAACAAATTCAAGTTATGCAGGAAAACTAACCAGTTTTTAAAAAAACCAAGATTGCCATGTTAAATATATAAATGTGATTTAAAACGCAATTTCAAATAAAAAAGAAAATTAATAAGTGCTTTGGACTCGTTTACATAATAACAATTACGAATATCGTGGTGAAGGTGTTTGCCAATAACGTGAACACCGTTTGTAGCGTCAGTCTATTTTTTACAAAGTTTCTGAAATGAAACTTCTTGAAAATTTGTAAAATAAATATTCTCCAATAAAAGGACAAAACGACAGATATTATATAATGTACATAAGTATATATAAACTTACCTAACCCGGCCAGGGTTAAGATAACGGTGATCGCCAATAACTCGCGCATTGTTTCTGAAACAGAATTATACACTTATCACAAATAAAACTCGTTCGTCTCGTGATGTTCTTATTGGTAATCAGATTTTGAAAGTTTTGTTACAAAAATTACGTTAACTGGAAAAAACATCCTTTTAATTTAAATGCTGTTGAATGCAGATAACATGTAAATAAGTAGATATATCAACCTTAAGTATGTCTTGCCTTTGTAAACACGTTATATTAAACTGAGCATAATTTCTATAAGTTTCAAAGCAACTGACACTTTAAACATTTTTTTTAAGATTTTAAATTAAATTCAATAATAAAATGTTAGTAAAAATATGAAGCTTAATTATGAATTAACGGTATCCTAGGTCTGAAAGCCCTCATATACAGACTACAAAGAAACAAACGCGCTAATTGTATAAATAAAATAAGTTTTAAACATTAATGAACTTTAGATACTGTTGAAGGCTACCTTCAACAATGCAGCTCTACCTGAGTCTGACGAAAGCTATCAATGTCAAAGGTATATGTACCTTGTCATTACATAAATTAAAGATAATGACGTCTTTGAAACTTTCAAATTATCTCCCTTGCGGAAATGGAAGGATACTCTCAAATAGCGACGAACGCATTTTAATGGTATCTGAAAGCAACGGAATGGATGGGCAGCAATGTATAAAATGAACGTTAAGACAGGCTGTATTTTTTCATGTGCGTTGTTTTTGCGCATATTTGTATGTAGTTTTAAATAGTATTTAGTTCGAAAAATGTTTATATGAAATTATATAAAGCATGTTATTTTTATACATAAAGGTTAATTTCATATAGTCTCTTATAATGCTCTTTTAATGGTTTAGTTAAAATCATATTTAATGTTTTAGTGCGTTAACTACTGTTCTTTGACGAGACTTTAATAAACTTTAGAACCTATACAAAGTATAAAAAGTAAGGACCGGAAAACAAACTTATAACAGTTTATACATTTATCTTCTTTCAGTTAATCTCTTACTGGCTAAGTATCATAGATATACAATTGATTGTGTTGTGTTCATATTTATAATGAAGCAGAACAAAAAAGAAATAATTAAGTGGTTTCGTTAGCTGAGCAAAAAAAAAAAAAAAAAAAAAAATTAGTGTTTAGCTGAACACAATAAAGGTTTCAAGTTAGCTAGTTATTAAAGAAGCTTTCACGCCAAAAACAGCCAAATTTTGCAAAATATGTAAACCATTTATAAACCCATTGACGACGCGGTATATAAAATAAATATATATACTTTCCTATTTTGAAAATGTAAACTCTATTGACACACTATAAACGGCTTTAACAAGCCAGGCCATACCTCAAAACTGGAGCATCGAAGTAGGAGTTACCAACTCATAATTCATTTTACTCATATTCAATCACGAGTATTTTAAGAAACAGTGAATCTATACTTTTAATCAACATAATTTATATACATTATTATATGTCCTGAACACCTGGAAAGAGTTTTTGATAAACTGTTTTGTAGTGTAATTTTGCCGTTATTTGGCGTGTTAATTTCTTTAATAGATACGACAATGAGATATAAATGATAATTTATATTCAAATTCAATTCAACAACGGTGTAATGCAGGGCGGCCATGGCACGAACTGCTCATGATAACAAAAATACAAATAAAAATACAATAATGACTTCCAACGTAAGTTATGTATACGTATTTTCAACAGAGATAAAGAAAAAAAAAAAAGAAATTATTTCGATATAAGTTTCGATATTTAAATTGTGATAGGCAGAGCCGAATGTTGATTGGTTCCCCGCCTCCACACATGCGCACATGCATGGCAAAATAAATACACATCAAATAATCTTCATTGACTGAAGGATTGATGGATAAAAATATATATTATACAAGGGGCCGTGGTGTAATGGTCAGCACATCGATTTAGAAATCCAGGGATCGTGCGTTCTGTCCCAGCCAGGACCGAATTTGGATTAATTCTCGAAACACTTTAACATATTTTCACACATGACCAGTCCTTCGGATGAGAAGTAATTTTGCAATCTTTGCCACGTTTATTTAAGGTGTTTATCAATATCCCTGTATTGCTTCAGATGTTAACTGAGTGGTGGCAGGAAAAAAAAATATCGTGGCTCCAGCGAAAAACGGAGTGTTTACAATAGAATGTGCAAGATTCTAGGCCCATTCTGCGTGTTTTTATCTAGGTGTAAGTGGATGGTGGGTCTGGATTGTTCATTTCTATAGGCGCCATATAAACGTGTTGTGTTGGTGCGCCGTAAAACCCAAATTCAACTCAATTCGGATGAGAATTTAAACCGAGGTCTGCTCGTTAAATTGTCAAGTACAATAAGTTAAGGATAAATAAACTCCAAATACGCACAGAGAGATGACAATTTGTTTGTGTGGTGTTTTATTCATATTCAACACATGCAAGGTTACACATGACAGTCGATTTTTTTGTGGTGGAGGCAGACCACCCACTTTTCCTGGGTAGAACCAGTACTGTACACCTCCCGCCATCCGTAAGAATCGACACTTCCTTACTTACAAGTCCAGCTCTCAGTGGGATTCGAACCGACAGCAGTAACAGGCGAGAACGTTTATAACGCAACGCCTTTGTCACGGAAAAGCTTAACAGATGAGAAGAAGAAGAAGAAGAAGAAGAAGAAGAAGAAGAAGAAGAAGAAGAAGAAGAAGAAGAAGAAGAAGAAGATGAAGATGATGATGATCAAGTGATGTTCTATATGGGGGAGTATTGATAATTTAACCTCGACCTCCGTGTTTCGTTTGTTTATATGTAGTTTGTTTATTCGGGTAAATGAAAAGGTACGAATTTTTTTAATGAATGTCAGACCAACTTGGAATGACAACATTTCTGCAATTTAAATATTCAATATTTAAATTTGTAATAAACGTTGCATTTTAAACATCCACTTCATAAATTGTATAAAATATAGCATTTTGTTGTTTTAAATGTTTTGGAGAGAATAACCATTTCTTCCTCTTAATTTAAAAAGAAAAACACATTTCAGTTCACACACTACGCACTCGTTAACCATTATGCCTTGAATCAGTAAGCGTATTTAAATGAGTGTTCGGTCAGCTTTGTGCGCCAAATGTCAATTTCAAAGTTATGGTTGTGGGGTGGGAGATGGGAGCGGCGCTTGTCAATAACTAAGATTAAAGGTCAGTTAATGCAAATTGTATATGTACACATATGTAGAGTGTATACATACGGGTGTTCATTTTGCTGTCTACTGCACTCAAAATGCCAAATTAGAGTCATTGTGATATAAATAGAGTGTTTCTGTTTCTGACATTAAAAGGGACACATGAGAATCTTGATTTATTTAAAACTCGAGGCGTCCCCTTTGTTTTTATATATAACTTGCAAATGTGCATATTATTATTAATAAGTATTCAAATCTTTCAAACAAGTTGGTTTGCATACCACTAGTTGTTGATTATGTTTCACTAATAATATAGTTAAACCTATAGGGCCATACAGGGCCGCACTTAAAACTATACTGAACAAATAGAGGATCTTAAACGAGTTCCCATTTCATATAAGATTTATGAAACGAGTTGTGAATTATTTTAATTTTAACGAGCCTTTTGGCGAGTTAAAATTAAAAATAATTCATAACGAGTTTCATAAATCTTATATGGAATGGGAACGAGTTTAAGATCCTTTTTATCACATAACATTGCAATCAAATTAGTAAAAAATAATTCAGATGGACATAGAACCGGCACGACGTCAGACACATTTTAGCGCCAAAACGTCATAAATATGTGACGTCGTAACGTCGCGTCTCACATATAACGTTGCGTATAAAAGAGTTAGTGTTTTACCTCTTTACAAAACAGCAGTTTACGCCAACTTTTTAACAAACCAACAACAATGTTTTGTATAACGTGCGTTATTTTTATAAGCTGTCACAAATAATAAGTTTATGACTCAGATCTGGGTGAATTTGTAATAAATAAAATAGTTTCAGTTAATAAACTTGCGTAGTGTTACACGTTTTACTCAACCAATCAAAATCGTTCCAGGTTGTATTACACGTGTGTCATACAATAGAATATTAAATGGGTGTTCGACACTGCTAACAAGGGACGTTATGTGATAAAAAAAGTTTATCACACCTTTTAGGGACATATATTAAACATATGAACATTGATATAACTGTTTGAAGATAGATATATAATGCTAGGTAAACGAGACATGATTTTCAAAAAAAAATGTTATTTTATTATTTTCTAAGCGAAGTATCAGAATTAACTCCCACATATTAAAACCAACTTATTTCATTATACAAACGTATTGCATTGAACAAATTCAACGTTTGGGCTTGATATGAATTGCCCATGCTATCATTGTTTAAAAAATGCTGAAATGTGTTAACTAACGATTGTTATTCTCAAACAAAAACATTTCAAATTTCGTAATTTTAAAATTGCCTCCCTTTTCATTGAAATGAGAACGATTTTCGATAGCCTGTAAAAGGATGTTCCCATCTTATTTACTTTCTTTTTATCACCACATTTGTTTACAAATGACTTTGTTTGGACTTGAAACCCCACCTTTTGTACTTATTAAAGATGATTTTAGTATACTAGGCAATGTTGAAAATCTTAACTGTGTACACAAAATTCCTATCTAAAACCAATCGTAAATCAAATTAATAAAGATGAAGAGGAAACACTGGTGTTGTTGTTTTTTCCACAGCCAAAGATCTATTCAAGTTGGCCAGGTAGGTGAATGAGGAGCAAAGTAAAAGGAAAATCATATTTTTACCGGAAAAAACTATTGGAGTCGGAAGTTTTATTTTGGACCGATCGCGTTCGGGCAAACACACATAATTTTAATTATGCCTAGTAGAATTATAAAATTATTTCTGTTTAGTTACACCTAAATATATGCAAGCAGATTTTGAAAAATCAAAAAATTACTAGATTAGTTTTTCGTGCTAATATCAATGCTTGATAAATACTTCAAGATTTTTACTTTTGTACTTTTAATTCTGAAGATTGCCCCTTTTCACCAAAAACATGTCAAATACACAGCGGTATCTACATTTATCACTTTTTAATTTAAGCTGTAAATATTTCAGTTAATTCGTAATTATGCCCCTGTCACACTATAGCGCGTTTCCACTGCGTTGGCACGGCGTTGTTTAATTTTCCAGAACGCCGTGAGATCGCAAGAAAAATCTGATATTTTTCGTGAAGATGGAGATGTCACGGCGTCCTCACAGCGACCAAGGCGTTGCTACGGAGCTCCCATGGCGTTCTATCGCGTTCCTTAGGAGTTCTTGTTGGCGATTGTCTGCGCTCTCACGGCGCTCACACTGCGCTGACGGCGTGTTGAAGACGTTTGTTTGCACTACCTATAATTCATTTATACTATTTTGTTCGTTTTTGTCATGCAAACGCCGATGGACGCGGTAGAAGCGCCTTGGGAGCGCAATGATCGCCGTGACAGCTCCGTACAGTCGTTGTAAGAGCGCAGTAAAATAAATAACACTCCGTATAAGCGCCGTAGACGCGCCGTATAAGCGCGGTAGAGACGCAGTGACATCTCAGAGAACGCCGTACAATCTCCGTGCAAGCGCCACCGACAACCACAGCGTTCGCACTGCGACCTCTGTGCGCGCCCGCGGAGCTCCTGTGGCGTTGTAGGAGACCTTACTGCGCTGCTATGGCGACCTTACGGCGACCCCACTGCGCTCTTATCAGAACGCCGAGCGACGGCGTTTGTTTTGTGCATGCTCAAAGTGCGCGCCGTCGCTTGGCGTTCTATGCGATCCCAATGCGTCTACTGGCGATGCCACTGCGTTGCTGCGGCGATGCTTGCGATCGTACTGCGCGCACCTCGGCGTTCTGCATTTTTCTTGGACGCCGTGGGATCGCCGTGAGAACGCGGCCCTAGTGTGACAGGGGTTTAATTAGAGACAAAGTATGTTTGACATGGTTACTAATGCATTTTCCGTTACATTAAATCCCCTTTCAAATGTGGTTCTATCTAACCTTTCTCCGGAAACAAAATGAAGGAAACGTCCCTACATCTAACAACGCAAAATACTGTCTTATGTCTTATTCAATTAATCACTGTATATCTGTCATCTTTAAAAGAAAGTAAATAGGACATATCTATTAAATCACCCCCATTAAAAGATAACAGACCGTCTTGTCTAATATTAACCACGAAAAGCGTTATAGTGTTGTGATGCGATGTTTAATTACTGGGTTTGTCAAATTTAATCCCACTAAATCCGTAAACAATATAGATATTGAGCTTTCATAAGCGCCGGTGATAATGCGGGCTTAGCGCCGATGGTTATGCGGTCTTCTCGCATTCACGCGGTACCAAGCTATAGAGAATTTCGTTTGGTGTTTTGGTAAACATTCCACTTCACATTGATGTATTATTTAAATATAACAGTTTAATTAACAGTCACAGTTCAAATGCAGTATTATAATTATCTCAAAGAGAATGTGTCGTATCACACATACATATCTAGTAAATAGTATTTTATATGTACTAGATACTGTAGTACGACGGCCCATTTGACTAACTTTTATTTCACTTCATAATTCCGACGGACTGACTGACAGTGTAACTCCTATATGCCACCCTTCGGGGGACAAAAAAAGAAATATGCTTCCTGTGAGATTTGAACCCACGACCCCTGTGGTTTCCAATGTACAGTACCAAATATTTAAAATATTTACATAATTCGGAATTCGGAATTAATTCGGAATTCAGAATAAGGAATTAGGAATTATTAAGTTAAATAAAAGTTAGTCAAATGGGCCGTCGTAAGATAGAGTATGGTCTCATCGAGTTGGTTCATTTAAACATCGAGATGGGCGTAGTCCATCGACTGAGGTGTTTAAATTAACCAACGAGATGAGGCCATCCTCTATTTGTTTTGTAACATCTCCATTTCATCTGTTTGTTATACTGTAACTTTCGATAGATGGTAGTTAGAGTACACTAGTCATTCTGACAGGTGTTAGTTTTAATTAAATTATTTACAACTGTGTTAATACAAAGGAAATGTCAGCCACCATGCTACAGATATATTTAGCGAATAGTATTTTATATATAATGTGTATATTTTGTACCAAGGTCGGTGAAATTTATTTTTGTAGGTGTAAAAGAGACATACGCATTAACAGGGGGGTAAACGTGTAGAGGTTTATGGCGCTGCTTAGGTCAGAACCATTGGTTTAATGCGTACAAAATGGCGGACGAGGACGTTTGAACGACAACATCGTGAGTACATTTTGTAGCTTTATTCATCAATTAAAAAGTATTGATGTTAATCATTCAGATGCCAGATTCTATCTCCTGCACGTCTTTCAGTATCGATTTCTACGGGACCATCCAGTCCATCACTCGAGTCTCAATGCTTTAAGTTTGAGACCCGGCTCGGTCCTGTACGGTATGTGAATTATTTGCCACTATATGAGCACCATATTTGTTTGTGTCTGTGTTTGTTTGTTTGTTGTTGTTGTTTTGTTTGTTTGTATGGTGTTTTACCTCATTTTCAATACATGTCAGGTTATATATGTCGGTCGATTTTTTTGTGGTGGATGCAGACCACCCACTTTTCGGGTAGAACCAGTACTGTACACCTCCCGCCATCCGTAAGAATCGACACTTCCTCACTTACAAGTCGAGCTCCCAGTGGCATTCGAACCCGCAGCGGTTAGAGGCGAGAAGATTTACAACGCAACGTCGTTAACCACTCGGCCACGGAGACGCCGTATTTCTGAAACTGTTGTTACACCAAGTCGGGTTTAAAAATTCACTGGAGCTTGTGTTATTTTGTAGTATAACCGACTTTTAAATAAATATAACTTGACTTGACACCAATAAATGAAAGTCAGTTATTTCGTTGTATTCAGCCTAGAGCAAGACACTTTAATATCTGCATTGCTTAGTACTGGTTCTACCGAGGAAGACAATCAAGAGGGAGCTTACAACAGGTATAGAATATAGTAAGTAACAAAGAGTAAATAGACTGATATAAAAGCCAATATTTACATGCATTAGCTCGTTTCAATAATTATTTTATTAAACAATTCCAGAAACCACGAGTTCGATAATAGAAAGGGTAAGGATGGGACAGGTGGGAAACTCACGAAGCCAGGCCAGCAGCCAAAGGGCGCGCAACCAGTCCGTTATCACTACAAAGTTGATGAAACCAAAATACTGCCATCTGTATTCTTTGGAGCCTTTTGAGCAAAGAGTAACGAGTATCATGCTCAGAAGAAATCTTTAAAAACACGCATACGGAGTATGTGCAGAACTGAACATCCTGTTTGTGTCAATAATTGTCAGTCTTTGATAACAAACACGTGAGTGTAAGTTGGAATGTACATGTAGAATCATGACAGTTTACCAAACATGACAGTATACCTGCGTCATTTACATCTACATAGACGGCTATTAATTTCATATGTAAAAGAGGATTAACATTTTCATGTTGGTTTCAGGCGTTATCTATGACAATACAATAAATTCATATTTAAAGCATTTATTGTTAATTAAGTCTAAACTATATCAGAAAACCAATTTTCATCATAATGCTTTCTACTGTATGTTCTATTCATGTGTGAAATACTAACATATAAACTATAAAGTAACATATAATTTCTTAAGCATACTTTGTATATACATGTATGTGATATAATAAATACCAAATTATTGATATAATAAAAAAATATTTCTTGTTTTATATATATGTTAGTCGATGTCTACTGATGTCTTGATGTAAACGAAACAAGCAAAAAAGTTATTCTTACCAATTGATGATAACTGTTTAATATCAATTACTCGATTTCCTAAAATAAAAGCCCCATGTGGTTCCGGGGCAAAGAATAGGGCCACTGCAGATCCCGTTGGAGGGCTAGAACCCCCCACCCCTCACGCACACAAATTCATGTTCATTATATCATTTTTTGTTCATGCTCATTAAAGGTCTTCATCATGACCCCTGCATTGTTTCAGGTGCCATCTCGCTCAAATCACTAGAGCAGTGGCAGAAAAACAATAACGTGGCTCCACTGTAAATGGAGTGTCTACAATAGAATTTGCTGCAGTTCTGCAGGTGAGAAGGTTCTAGGCCCATTCTCGATGTACATGGAGGATAAGCCTGGCATAGGCGCCATATAACCTTTCATGTGTTGGTGCGCCTTAAAACCCAATTCAATTCAATTCCTAAAATAAAAATGCTTATAAATAGAAAAACGGCGCCCCAAAGATTTACGATCAAAAGTAATGTAACACCAGGATTCTGACAAAAATAAATATGTTCTTGTTATCACCGCAAGTAAAAGGGTATACCTCAAAAATGCGGATCTAGGATGTTTACCTCGGGGGTGGTGGAGTTGGGTCCAACTCAAACCAAAATTTATTGGCAACCAATGGTGTCCACCTCAGTTGGGGTCCAACTCCTGACATAACAAAATAATTCAAAGAACAGCTATTATTTTAAATGTTTTTTTCTTCTAAATATTACCTTTTTGAATATCAGGGAGATACTTAATATGACGGGGTTTAACCTTTACATAACTGAACAGACTATTTATCTCGGGAGGTGAGTCCGGACCCCTTCCACCTTCCTTCCCCGGCTGGATCCGCTACAGCCGTGTGATAATGTTTTACATGGAGAAATAACTGAGTACTTGTCAGATCGTAATTCAAACTGACGGTAGATTTATTTTTAAAACAAGATGCAACACAATTCAAACAGAGTTAACATTATTTAATTTACCAAGAAATGAGATCAGTTACAAATCACATTTATATAAAATACTTTCGCTCTTACTATCCACCTCTCTCCTTCTTGGTAATATCAATTAACACAGGATAACAGACATATTAACTAAACTGATTGTCATCATTAGTACATAAAAGTTATCATTAGTTCATAACAGCTCCTCTCTCTCTCTCTCTCTCTCTCTCTCTCTCTCTCTCTGAGATCAGTTTATAAATCACAAAATAAAATGTGTATATTTACAATTAACAATAATGCTCACTATTAGTAAATAAAATCTCTCTCTCTCTCTCTCTCTATCTCATATTGAGATCAATTACTAATAAACAACTCACAGATATCATTGGCAAAAACAAGAAATATCGTTAGAACCGATAAACGATGCTTAGTGTGAATGAATGTTTACAAATTGAAAAAAAATAATAAAAAAAATAGGCAGTGTGGTTTTATAAGA